>CM038143.1:50609992-50796489 GCA_021437245.1 Aegilops speltoides | reverse complement strand
AATCATGCCATGTTAATCATGTTGTATCTCTGCATCCGTAGCTCCGTTTCATGCGTATAATATGTCAAATTGTTTGTCTCGACGAGTACTTCATTTCATTTCATTGCATCATTTTAATTTGAGCTCATCTTGATGCCCGAAATGCTGTTGGAAGAGTGCATGTTGATGTTAATCTGCTGAAACTGTTATAACGAGCTATTTTGTCATTTTTGCCATGATTGATGTGTGCATCCTATGAGGTTGATGTCTACATGTGTTTTGATCTATGCCATGCCATCTTTCCAGTGGTGCCAACCATGTATTTTTGTGAGTTGTGTGCTGAGTGCATCGAGCTTGTTAAGGAGGGTACTTGCTGTTGCTGTTTTCCTGGCGGATTCTGTTATATTTTGTTGCTATGTAAACATGCTTCTACTAGTCATTTCGTGCATAATCTGGAGATGTCCTATAAACATGTTTTGATCTACATGTTAGGACCTATCCATCCATGCCCCTGGTTGCATTTATAGCTTGCTGTAGATTGTTCATATCTTGCTCCAAAGTTGCTTGATAATGTTGCTGTCAGCCTGTTAACATTAAGTTCACTAGTTCCCATGTGTTTTGCTAGTGATCCATGCACCCTATGAACTTGTTCTTGCCATGCTTAGCTTCATAAATATGTCTTCTTACTGTTGGTTGCCTTGCCATGCCATGTATTGCTCTGTGGTGAGTGGTTCAAGCTCACCAACATGCCTACTTATTGTTGTTCCAGCCATATATGAATCTGTAATATAACTTGCCATGTTTACATGGGTGCCATCATATTTTCTGATCCTTTTTGGCTCATGGTCAGTAAGGGACTTTTGATCTATGCAATTAGTAGATTCATACCATGCCTTTGTTTGCCATGATAAGTTCCTGTAACATGTTGTTTGATAGCTCTAAACATTGCAAGCTGATGTTATTTCTGCAAAGTCTGAAACTGTTATTATTTGCAATATCTCCATGTCTTTTTGAGCATGTTCTAGTTGTTTCTGGAGATAGCTCAGTGTTCATGTTTTGTTATGCTTTACCTGTATTTCATCACCATGCCTTTTGTTATCATGTTGGGGTGCTGTAGCTTGTTGTTTTGATGCTTGCAATATGCCTAGTTGCTGTTATGGGCAGATTGTTGTTATGACTTGTATAGTGTGCATGTGTTGCACCGATGCTCCGTTTTGAGTGTGCTCTATATGAAACTTGCTTGATTTTGCATGTAGTTTCATATTATCATGTCGCATCCTTGTTTTGGTGTGTTTGCTTGATGTTTGTATGCATTTTGCATCAATGCCATGTTTAACTTATTTTGCTCATATCTTCTAGGCCGTAGCTCCAAATCTAATGAACTTTATATGTAACTTGACTAGAATTTTGTGTAGATCATCTTGGTGCATCTTAACTTGCTGTTTAACAACTTGAACATAAGGTTTATTCAGTTCTGGACCAATTTCGAAATATGCATATGAGGACTTACCGGAATTGTTATATGTTGTTCCCGGCCTCATTTAAACTTGCCTTGATGTGTTGTTCTTGTTTGCATCATCTCTTGCCGTGAGTAGCTTCATGTAGCCTTGTCATGCATCATGCTTGTTGTGCATCATGCCTTGTTCATGTGTGGTGTGTTTACCTATGTTGTGTGCTTCTTCTTGTTAGTTCCTGTTTCGTTGCGATCGTGGGATTCGTTCGTTCTACGTGTGGTTCGTCTTCGTGGCTTCATCTTCTTCATGGACTCGTTCTTCTTCCTTGCGGGATTTCAGGCAAGATGACCGCTACCCTGGATCTCACTACTATCATTGCTATGCTAGTTGCTTCGTTCTATCGCTATGCTGCGTTACCTATCTGTTGCTCATCAAGCCTCCCAAATTGCCATGAACCTCTAACCTTTGACACCATTCCTAGCAAACCATTGATTGTCTATGTTACCGCTTTGCTCAGCCCCTCTTATAGCATTGCTAGTTGCAGGTGAAGTTGAAGATTGCTCCATGGTGGACAGGGTTATGTTGGGATATCACAATATCTCTTATATTATTAATGCATCTATATATTTGGTAAAGGATGGAAGGCTCGGCCTTATGCAGTGTTTTGTTCCCTCTTGCCGCCCTAGTTTCATCATACGGTGTTATGTTCCCGGATTTTGCGTTCCTAACACGGTCGGGTGATTTATGGGACCCCCCTGACAGTTCGCTTTGAATAAAACTTGTCCAGCAAGGCCCAACCTTGGTTTTACCATTTGCCTCACCACCACCTACTTTTCCTTGGGAGTAATTAACCCAAGGGTCATCTTTATTATAGCCCCCGGGCCAATGCTTGTCTAAGTGTTGGTCCAAACTAGAGCACCGTCTTGGGACCATTCCTTGGCAACTTGGATTAAATCGGTACACAGACGCTTCGCTTATCCGGTGTTGCCACGAGCGAGATATGTGCAGCTCCTATCGGGATTGTCGGCGATCGGGCGGCTTTGCTGGTCTTGTTTTACCATTGTCGAAATGTCTTGTAAACGGGATTCGAGATTGATCGGGTCTTCCGGGAGAAGGTCTATTCCTTCGTTGATTGCGAGAGCTTGTCATGGGCTAAGTTGGGACACCCTGCGGGTATAAACTTTCGAGAGCCATGCCCGCGGTTATGTGGCAGATGGGAATTTGTTAATGTCGGTTGTAGATAACTTGACACAGATCCGAATTAAAACGCATCAACCGTGTGTGTAGCCGTGATGGTCTCTTCTCGGCGGAGTCCGGGAAGTGAACACGGTTTCTGTGTTATGATTGACATAAGTAGGAGTTCAGGATCACCTCTTGATCATTGCTAGCTTCACGACCGTTCCTTTGTTTCTCTTCTCGCTCTCATTTGCGTATGTTAGCCACCATATCATGCTTGGTCGCTGCTGCAACCTCACCACTTTACCCCTTCCTTTCCCATTAAGCTTTGCTAGTCTTGATACCCAAGGTAATGGGATTGCTGAGTCCTCGTGGCTCTGATTACTACAACAACGATTGCTTGGTACAGGTTATATGATGATCTTGACGCGAGAGCGATGTTTGCTTGTTTGGAGTTCTTCTTCTGCTTCTTCTTCGATCGGGGGATAGGTTCCAGGTCGGCAGCCTGGGCTAGCAGGGTGGATGTCGTTTGAGTTTCTGTTTGTGTTTCATCCGTAGTCGGATGTTGATTTCTTGTATTATGATGTTGTATTCATGTTACATTGTATGCCATATGTATGTATCCCTACCTATTATGTAATGTTGATGTAATGATATCCACCTTGCAAAAGCATTCTAATATGCGGGTCTATCCTCGGTGGGACCTTCGAGTTCCTTTTGGATAGGGTCGCATATTGGGCGTGACAAGTTGGTATCAGAGCCTCGACCGACCTTAGGAGCCCCCTTGATTGATCATGTAGTTTGGCCGTTGTTGAGTCTAGAAGAAAACTGATTTCGGAGTCTAGTTATATCGGAGAGTAGGAATTCTTTTTTATTCCTCAACCCCTTCGTCGCTCTGGTGAGGAATCTTGACGTAGGTGTTTTGAACTACTCCTCTTCCCTTCAAATTTTTTCTTTAGGTTCACGTGGTTAGTTTCGTGAGTTGTCCATCCTCTTTCATCCGGTGCATTTCTCGTCAAGTTGACTCGACCCTCTTCCTCTTTGCCAAGTTCAATCCTCAGTTGTTGTTTTCCAGGTCGGCAGCCTGGGCTAGCAGGGTGGATGTCGTTTGAGTTTCTGTTTGTGTTTCATCCGTAGTCGGATGTTGATCTCTTGTATTATGATGTTGTATTCATGTGACATTGTATGCCTTATGTATGTATCCCTACCTATTATGTAATGTTGATGTAATGATATCCACCTTGCAAAAGTGTTCTAATATGCGGTTCTATCCTTGGTGGGACCTTCGAGTTCCTTTTGGATAGGGTCGCATATTGGGCGTGACACTTTCTCTCTCTCTTTTGATTCTCAATACAATGGTCTCTTGGAGATCTATTTGATGTAATAACTTTTTGCGGTGTGTTTGTTGGGATCCGATGAAGTTTGAGTTTATGATCAGATCTATATCCATGAAAGTTATTTGAGTTTTCTTGATCTCTTATATGCATGATTACTTATAGCCTTGTATTTCTTTTTTGAATCTTTGCTTTAGTTAGGCCGACTCGATTTTTCTTGCCATGGGAAGAGGTACTTTGTGATGGGTTCGATCTTGCAGTGTTGTTTCCTAGTGACGGAAGGGGCAGCAAGGCATTCATGTATCGTTGCTATTAAGGATAACAATATGGGGTCTATTCCTACATGAATAGATCTTGTCTACATGAACTTAATACACTAGATGCATGTTGGATAGCGGTCGATGTGTGGAGTAATAGTAGTAGATGCAGATACCCACCGTATGCTATTTTCTCGAGAGAAGCCACTAGTGAAATCTACGCCCCCCGGGTCTATCTTTTATCATATTGCTTTCTGATCTATTTTTATTCGCTTTTCTTTTCAGATCTAATGTTCCAAAAACCAAAAAATACCTTGCTGCACTTTTTATTTATTTATTTTATTTTGTGTTATTGCGAGACCTATTTATCCAAAGTCATACAAACTAATCTATCTTTTGCCCGAGAAGGGATTGACAACCCCTCTTACGCGTCGAGTTGCAAGTATTTGTTCTTTGTGTGCAGGTACCGTTTACATAGCTTGGCCTGGCCTCCTATTGGATTGATATCTTGGTTTCATAACTGAGGGAAATACCTATCGTAGTTGTACTACATCATCCCTTCCTCTTTGGGGAAATACCGGCGCAGTTTCAAGCGACATCAGTCAACCATTCCTCAAAGGTTGAACTGGTCGAATTCAAAACTCAAAATCCAAAACCGGTAAGGAATCGTCTGCCATATGGCAACAAATGGCGTCATTAATAGTATAACCGTGTGCATCATGCACGGTAATCGAGGCAACACCATATATCATGGCTTCCCCGCTCGCCTCGTCTCGTCAATAACAACAGCAACAGCCCACCTCGTGTATGCCTTGTGTGAAATTCGAAGAGTCTTCGCCTCAAGACAACTCCTGTGGGCATGACCAACTCTATGGCCCGCATTAAATGCGCTCAGTCGATTGGACACTATGATCCAGACTCAATCTAAGGCTAGTCATAGTGGGAATAACTTAGCTAGTAACATAGCGTACTCCAAGAAAATTTTGCTTACATGGCAAGTAGTTAATGACAAGTGGTAACATAATATGTTACTGTAATGTAGCAGTTTCCAGGACAAGATGAGTCTACAAGCTAATAAATGAAGTCATATATGACACTACTACTATGAACTACTATGTTACTTTGCACTATGAAGGTAGTAACTTATACTGGTGTCATATGCATGACACTAGTATAAGTTACTCCCCACTATGACCAGCCTAACACCGTGACCGGCCACACAACCTAAAAATCACTTGAGCTAAAAGGTTGACTACATCAGGTAGTGTGAAACATAGTTGACAAACCGGGCGAGGGGTCCATTCTACCCTCCAAGTAGCTCGACAACATCTAGGCTCTACATCAAATCAATTCAATCAGGCAATTGCCGCCCTCGAGCAAAGATGTCGATGATTGACTCCTACATGTTCGAGATCGCTCGGCAAAGACAAGGCAAAGTATGGACTCGACATCCTCAACGGCACAGGTTGGTTCCCCAACGAAATGCCTAAGTCTGATGACTTAGTTCCAAAGATGGATATCCAAGGAACACGCCTCCTCGGGTCCAAAGCTGGCAACGAACCACTCGGATAAGGCCATGCATTCTTCAAGATCACTCAGAATTTATGATACCCTACTTGACAAGACACAAGGCAAGCTCCCCGCTAAATGTAGGTATCACTAAGTCTATAGTGAACTGCATGTCTCTAATCTTTTCAGGTACTTTTCGAGTCCATCAAGACCTCACTTCAGGCGACTCGATGACGATCGCAGAAGGTTTCCCCATGGGAACCTTGCTAATCCAATAAGTCGGCGCCACCCCTGAGATCTTGATGGACTCGGACTACTGACGACAGGAACCGCCGGGTAACCCATGACAAGGATTCAGCCTAGCAGGGCCCACAACCCTAGTATTCATCGGGAGAACTACTTTGGGTTGTCATCAATAAAGCACATCCGACTAGACGTCACGAATCCCATCCAGCTAAGACCCCGCAACGTCTATCCGACTGACATCACATATCCCATTCGGCTAAGACCCCGCAACGTCTGTGCGACTAGATGAAGACATGGTCAATCAAGACGAATGTTACCCGTGGCGCCATTAAGATGGCTCTTACGGCGATGTGGTAATTCCATCAGTAACTACCACCATTACGACCGTTCTTACATCATGGTTGTTAAAAACCCTTGTAACTTGACCTTCTCATCATGATACATAAGGTGATAAGGGCGCGAGACACAGATAGGTTCACATAAGAATACAAGCTAGACAGATCATCTAGAATCACTCAGCTTGCGCAAAATAGAAAACATACAAGTAGGAGTAGTAGGGTGTTAGGGCATCACCAATGGCAATCCACAAATTTCCTCCCGCATCCATCGACGGACAGGGGGGCCAGTCTGCGCACACGAATGTAGGAGGCTCGCATCCAACTCTGTCCACATACATTTCAGACACTCTTTCAAGAAATCGGTTGAAATTCATGCAAACACAATGGATTTCGTATAAACTGAATGAAATTTATTGCATTTTCGGCATATTTTAACCGAAATAGCTAAAACTACATGCACGTTTGCCTGCGTGGAGCTTCATTCCCACCAACGAATACACTACATTAGTCTACGGCCGGCCGGGCCAAATCCCTTTGTCTTCCCCATGTCCGGCGGCCCACGTACAGATGGGGGTTTGAGTGGGCCAGGGCGGTCAGAAGCGGACATGGCAATGGTCCGGACGCCCGCAAAGCCCCCCATTTTTGTCTTCGGTGCGCGATAGCGCGATCCAAACGTATGTGGTCGGTTTGAGGGTCACCATTGGAGATACCTTGCCTAGAACAAGGGGCGAACTGGTAAATCTTCACTTCGTGAAATCCCGTACATAAATCTTCGATATGTGTCTTGGCTCCACAAAATACCCAAATCGTAAGTATTGCCTCGAAGTCCCTGTGACGCCATGTATTTCACGGGTCCAGATGGCCAATGAAACAGTATATATTGTGTTCCCTTGGAGATTAGACGTATTTGGCTAGCTGCCTGAGATCGCTTGGGGCACGTTTGGTTGCCCACAAAATTGTAACCAGACCCAGTTAGGCCACGAAATGTGTGTTTGGTTGCAAACGCAGCGGGCTGGCTCGCATCCGCACGAAGCTTAAAGCAGCCCTCAGCCTGGCTTGCTAGAAACTGCCGATTCTAAGGGCGGCTTTAAGCTTCGTGCGGATGTGAACCAGTTCTAGCAAGCTAGGCTGAGGGCGGCGCAAGCTCGCACGCGAGGGGCAGGGCGAAAGCGAGTGAGGATGGAGGGAGATGGAAATCGAGCGCGGTGGCACGACGCCAAATCTAGGCTCTCCCCCCCCATCACCCATTTACTCGATCACTCCTACCTCTAGGACAGCCACCTCCTCTAGCCTCACCACCACCGGTGGCGACCACTCAGATCTGTGTGGACGCGGCGACGGCGACGGCAGATCCAGTAGTAAGAGATGTTGCTGCCCTTCCATTTGGCCACCGTCTGGTCGTCCTTGACTTAGTCATGGCCCCTCCGTCGTCGTCCTCATCTCCGATGTCGGTAAGCAACATCGCCTGTTGCCTATGTTAGGTGCTTTGTTAGGCTGTTAGGCAAGGTGTAGGATTGATTTCCCCATTGCTCAACGCACCCTCGGTATGGACTAGGTTGGACTCACGGATGCGGATGGTACTTCAGGCCGTAACACTGATAGTTGTGATTCAGGCATGGGTCATGTTCATGCACAAGAGAGTTGTTCATCGTGCTGAGAGACCTGTCATCAGATATGCTCCAATGCTTATATGGGAGCAGGAGAGGATCTCCAGTCTGAACTACATATACAACTACAATGACACAGAGGCTCTGTGGATGCTTAGAATGAAAAGAGCATCATTTGCTAGACTTGTTCGGACCTTCAGGACCAGAGGGGCTGCTAGAAGATAGCATCCACACCAGTGTGGATGAGCAAGTGGCCATGTTCCTTCATATTGTTGGCCATAACCAGAGGTTCAGGGTTATCCACAACATGTTCAGGGGGTCGATGGAGACCATCTCAAGATACTTCAAGCAAGTGTTGTATGTTGTTGGGAAGCTCAAAGGAGAGATGATCAAGTCACCAACTGGCCAGACTCCTTCCAAGATTTCGGTGTCCTGGATATGGGGGTATCCAGTCCTGACTGCCTGCGGCCCACCGCGTGGCTCCATCAACAGCCTGGTACGGCCCAGCCTCAACATCAACAGCTCAAGACCCTCACGAGGGTCCAAGCCTCGCGAGGCGGACGATGCCAAGACCCCCGAGGGATCGGCCTTCCTAGGCTGGCTCCCGAGGGGCGGAGAGTTCTATGCAAGGTTTACCTCACGAGGCTCAGCTGACGTGAGCCATGATGACCAAGGCCAGGCGGGCGCCAGGCGGGTGCGGAGCGCAGGTTTCCTCTTCGGTGCAAAGGAGGCAGGCCGCAGGCACGGAGTCCCGAGGAATCAGCCAAAGGTTTCCATTCTGGTGCAACGATACCAGGACCGCCAGGACGGCAGGACGGAGGGCATCGACGAGCCCACCCCAGCGTCACGACCAAAGGCTTTTCGCAGGCGAAGACTACTTTTGTCAGGATAATTTGTACTACTTGTCCCCGATGAGCCACAAGTATAGGGGATCTATCATAGTCCTTTCGATAAGTAAGCGAAAGTGCGTTATATCGACTAGAGGGGGGTGAGTAGGCGATTTTTATGAATTCTTCACTGAGGAATTTGCTGGTGAGGAAATTCCTTAGCGAAGAACTACTTGCAGCGGAATAAGTACTCAGAAGTAAGCATAATAGAATACAAGCATGGTCATCATGATGAAATGAAGACTAGCACAGAGTCTGTAAAGCGTAATCACAGGATAACACAAGATGAAGACAAAGCAGTGAAGAAATTGGGCGAGGAAATTGAGAAAGTCTTGATCAAAGTCTTCAAGCACAGATATGAAGAAACACTCAACACAATAATGAGGAAATGAAAGGGTTGAGGAAATAGAACCGATTAGTTGGTGAAGACAATGATTTGGTAAACCAGTTCCAATCTGCTGTCTCGGTTATGCGTCGGTTGGAGCGGTGAGTATTTAAACTCGAGGACACGAAGTCCGGACACCCGATCCTTGAGCACGCAGCTCGGGACACCCATCCTCATCAGTATTCTCCTTGAACTAAGGCCATGCAGACCTCGTCCAATCACTCGTGGTAAGTCTTCAGGTGACTTCCAAACCTTCACAGACTTGGTCACTTGGCGATCCACAATTCCTCTTGGATGCTCTAGACCATGACGCCTAACCGTCTGGAAGAAGCACAGTCTTCAAAGGTAACAAGCATCAGATCCACACAGGATCAATTTCTTCAGTGATGCTCAATCACTTTGGGTTTGTGGGGGTTTGGTTTTGGGTTTTCCTCACTTGATGATTTTCGCTCAAAGTCCTCGGAGGATGGGTTGCTCTCAAATGACAAGTGTCAAGTTCTCTCGGAGCAGCCAACTAGCTAGTGGTTGTAAGGGGCGGCTATTTATAGCCTAGGGAGCAGCCCGACATGATAAGACATAAATGCCCTTCAATGATATGACCGTTAGGTGGATAGGATATTTTGGGACAGCTGGTGCGCAGCACAGCAACGGTCGGAAATTTGGCTCTCAAATTCCTCAGGGCTATCATGTTCCTCCTTTGTGTAGACAATTCGACTGGTGAATTCCTAACTCCTCGGTCGAGCAAAGTCCTCGGTGACGGAAGAACTGCGTCACATCCTTTGAAGAAATTGATGAAGCGTATGAGATTTCCAATGGCTTCACTCGAAGGGATTGGTAGGTGTAGGATTTTGAGTTGAGCATCACATGGAAATTTTTCCTTAGTATTTCCTCGAACCCCTTTAATAGTACGGTGTTTCCTATGACTCAAGAAAGAGAAAATGAAACTACGAAAACAAAAGTCTTCACGCTTCATGTTCCTCAAATGAATATCAAGTCTTCAAGGTCACACCAATTTCTTCACTTTCAAAGTCTTCAGAATATCAAAGTCTTCAGTCGAAGAACTTCATTTTTAGGGGTCGACTTTCTCTGTAAATATCAAACTCCTCATAGACTTATAGACCTGTGTACACTCACAAACGCATTAGTCCCTTAACCTATAAGTCTTCAATACACCAAAGTCACTAAGGGGCACTAGATGCACTTACAATCTCCCCCTTTTTGGTGATTGATGACAACATAGGTTAAGTTTTCAACAGGGATAGACATATGAAGTGTAAATACTGATATTGAGGAATTTGATTGCAAGATATAGAAGAACTCCCCATGAAGATGTGCATAGTGAGGAATTTGCGTTTGAGGCAATGCACATTTGAAGAGCTGAATCATGGAGATCTCCCCCTATATCTTGTAATTCATACACACATTTGATATATAATATGAAGAATTTGAAATGCATGATGAAATATGGTGCCTGATGAAATTTAGCATGCGTGCAATAATATTAACGAGGAATAAACATGCAGAATAGCACATCAAAAGTATCAGAGCACAGTGCATCAAAAAGTATCAGAGCATTGTCCAAAAGTATCAGAGCACCATCGGGTTTAAGATTACAACTCGATCCAATAAAAGTTTCGGAAGAACGAGAGTTGTATCTTAAAAAACGCCCTTAATATAGACCCGCTTGAAGACTAACTCAGATTTCTCCCCCTTTGTCATCAAATGACCAAAGGGATTGAAACTGAGGACTAACGCCCCTGAAGAATTTCATGTCGATGGAGGAGCGCCAGCGTTGTCGGGGTTGTTTGTTGTAGCAGGGCCTACTGCAGTGTCGTCCAAATCTTCATACTCATCTATGTCACGCGATGAAGAATACGAGCTGGCCACCAGTGGAGGAACTTTGACCCTCTTGAATTTCTTCGGAGGAGGTGCAGACCAGTCAAATTCTTCCTTGAGACCCATAGTCTTGATTCTTGGCGCTATAGACATGAGTGAGGATAGCCCAGGTGCGGTTGAGGGTTTCATGAAGGTAGTAATGGTTCTTCTTCACTGCATTGTGTGTTGAGGTCATATTGTGAAGAATTGCACCAAACTGACACTTTACCCATTTGTGATTGCGATCAACCTTCTGATGAAGACTGAGGAGTAACTCACGGTCAGTCATCACCCTGGGTGTTGTGGCTTGACGATTTCGCTTAACTAAGGTATTTGCGGCAGTGTCATGTGTGGCAGAGTCGTCATTGGTAGAGTAAGATATAGCGAGGTGAAATTGACCATCCAATGGACGAATGCCTTCATCGATCACAGCAGCTGCCTTGCCTTTATCATCAGATGATGAAACTGGCCGTTTGAGGACTTCAATGGGAGGCAAGTAGCTACCGTGGTTCAGAGTGTCATCTTTGTAATTTAGTGAAGATCTTTCCCTTATGAATCTCATAATCCAAGGCGCATAGGGCTTCAGCTCGAATGGTGACATAGCAACATTTGCCAGAGTCCTCATAAAGAACTCATGGAAGTTGACGGGAACGCCATGAATGATGTTGAAAAGCATATTGTTCATGATGCCAACGACTTCTTCATCATTTGAGTCGTGGCCTTTGATAGGACTCATTGTCTTCGTCAAAATGCAATAGACAGTCCGAGGCACATAGAGCAATTCCTTGACGAGGAATTTGGTTCGTGGGGCCTGCCCAGGCTTCAAAGGCTTCATGAGCACTTGCATATAGTGATTTGTCGATTCGGGGTCATTGTAGATGCAGCGTGCAATTGTCATGGGGAGGATCGAGAGGAAGGACACGAAGCAATTCAGTTGCGGTGCCTTGTAGTGAGTGTTTTCAGTCATCAATCTAACACCCATGAATTGACATCTTGGCGTCTCGGTGATATGCGATTGTAGCGAGGGCGAAGAATGAGTTCTTCATTCCAATCACAGATAGTGCAGAAATTGAGTAATCCTGCATCGAGAAGAACACTGAGGACTAGCTCGAAGCATGGCAGAGATTCCATGTCCACGTGACGAATGTGTTCATGATCGAAGATTTTGTCTTTGTCAAACAGCACTAAGGAATAGAAGTTGGCTTGACTAGCAGTCCAGAAACGCCTTTTCCTTATGCGAGCAGAGTCATAGGGGTTGTAGTCAGTGAAGAATACATTCTCGGAAAAGAAGTCTTCAGCCTTGAACTTCTTTTGCTTGAGAGCGGATTCTTGGCTTTGGCGAAGGGTGTCGGTGAGTTGCAGTACCACCTCGGGAATCGCAAGCTCGGGTTCTTGGTGAGGAATTTCTGGTTCCTCTTCTTGTGCAACCTTAAGATCAGTGAGAAGTGTTCTTGACACTAGTGGCTGGAATATCTTCATGAACAGAGGGAGTGGGATGAGTTTCTTCAGAGACCAATTGAACTGTTGTTGCCGGCGACAGAGGAATCTGTTGGATAGGTGTGAATATAGGAGTATTGGGATGCTGACTTTCCCAAAAGTCATCATTCATCACAGGTGTGGTGCATCCTATATCTACATCTTCATTTCAATTTCCTCAACACCAGCCTCTTCAGCTGTGAACTGAGGCATAGGTGAGGAAATGACTGTCGTTGAAGGGATTTCGTCCACTTCAATTTCTTCATCAATCTGCTCTGACGAAGCAGCAGAATGATTTTCTTCATCAGATCCGCTTGGGATCACATAGTCTTCTCCAAAAGGAACAAGGTCCTTTGATGGCATGGAGGAAATTAGAACAACATCAATTGGATTTTCGATTGAGCTGGTCATTGGCTTCATTTTCTTCGCAGCCGAAGAATTTGACGCAGCTGATGCCTTCCTTTTCTTCACTGCAGCTCGCTCTGCAGCCTTGGTCTTCTTCACCTCATAGGCAGATGGAAGAATTGGAGTTGGTGTAGGCGCGGGAGGAGCTGAGGAATCTGGTTGATGTTCTTCAGGCGCACCACTAGTGGATGCCGTGGCAATTTCTTCAGCGGCTGGAATGGAGTCATCAACCCTGGAACTAGCATTTTCTTCAAAGAAGGTGAAAGTCATCGTGTCTTGGCATGTTCTTCAGCAGGCTGAGCAGAGTCTGCAGCCTGAAGATTTTCTTGTTGCGATGGGGCTGCAACATTTGTGATTTTCTTCATCAGATTGACGAATCTCACTTTGGCTCCTTGCCAATCAGCATAGTAGGCATCAAAGTCTTTGCTGAGGGCTTGAATTTCAGACTGAGCCTTGAGAAGTTCCTCAGGTGTCATTCTGACAACATTTTTCTTCAGGAGCTTCTCCTTTCTGTATTGTGCTTTGTTGATCTCTCTTGCCTTTTCAAATTTCCATTTCTCTTGAGTGATGAAATGGGTCAGCATGTGACTTTGACCAGGGGTCAGATGAAAATTAGGCATTGGGGTGTTTGGATCCTTGTGCCAGAGGTCAATGTAGTCGAGGATTTTCCTCGGATCCAAAAGCAGTGGCACAGATGTGCCTTTGGCTCTAGCGGCCTTCACTGTCTGTCTCTCGATGATTTACGCAAGTTCATCATCGAAGCTTCATCATCGAGGGCACTTGGAATGCGACTGTTTCTTCCTTGGACTTGGCGAGGCGCGCCCACTGTTGCTTTAGTCTTCAATAGTGTGGGGCCTGATGAGGACATTGGTGCGGTGAGGAACTTCTTTGAGACACCAGAGGCAATCGAGAAACCAGCAGTCCTTTGGGATGTAGCGGATGCATAGGAGCTGAGGACTTTGAAGGAGCTCTTGAGGACTTTGGTGGAGCGAGAGCGATCGAGGAATTTGCCGTGAGGGCATTCTTGAGAACTTGGCCGTGAGGGCGCTGTTGGTGAAGCACTTGGCTTCTGAGCGAGGCTTCTTTGGCATTGAGTTCCTCGGCTGACCGAGGCCTCGATGCTGCAGCAGATGGCGAGAATCCTCATTGAATTTCTTCACTGCCTCCTTGGCTTGCCTTGCCAATTTGGCTTGGCGCTTAGCCCATTCTTTAGGAAAGTCCTCACCACTCTTGATGCTGGTGGGATCAGCTACTTCGCCATGTGCCAATGGAGCTCTTGGGCATGGAGGATTGAGGGCGAATTTCTTCATGTACTTTGGAGTCACATATCTGTACTCCCTTCATTCTCTTACCCATCTTCTTTCAATCCTCTGTATGCGGACCTTGCGCTGATTTTTGTCTTCTTTGCCAAATTTGGCTTCGTCAGGTGTGCAATAGTCCTTATAAATGTCATCAGGGATCTCAAAAGCAGTCATGACCTCAAGCTTCTTTCCTCCTTTTTGCGGTCTCTTTCCTTCAGCCATATTCTTTAGATGAGGAATTTGAACAATTGAACACTCTGAAGAAGTATGCAATTTTTCTTCAAGGAACACTGCAAATGAGTTAAGTTGATGAGAACCTAGTGATTCAGCAGCGGACATGAGTACCTGTGAACAGAGTGTAGGTGCGAGGAATTCGAAGAGGTCATATGCGTTCTCAGAAGGTTTTTCGAAAAGACAAGTTTTGAGGAATTTGACCAGATTAACCTTGAGGAGTTTCACTAAGCGTTCTAGTCTTAGGTTCCAGAGTTGTATAGATCGAAGATCCACACAATTGAGGAATCTTGAAGAAAATGATTGCTTACAGAAATGGATCAAGAACATATAATCTGTGAGGTGTTCATATGTGTGAAGATTTGAAGAATAAACACCTTTGAAGATTTTCAGGAAAGCTTGAGAATCAAAGTGAGTAATAAAAGTAACTTTTAATTACCCAACGTGAAGAACACGACGAACTGATATGAACAGATGTGAAGTTCGTCAGGTTAGATCTCCCACGCCCTAACTTGGCGGAGGGAGACAGCTACGGCGGCGGCGGAGTGAAGATTTCCGCAACCGGCGCGAGTACAATGGCGACGAGGTCGAGGCAGCGAAGCTCTTCCTCACCGGTGACGATGGAGTAGCGGCGGCGCTAGGGTTTGAGGAGCTCGAGTGAGAGACAACGGTCGAGCAGAGTAAATGAAGTGAGGAAGGGGAGAGGGATATTTATAGACACGGTGAAAAACTGTTCACCCGAAGATTTTGGAACGAACATGCCCCTGCCCTTTCTCCTTAACGCGACATGTGTCACCCACGTACAGTGTAGTTGAGATCGTGTAAGATCGTGGGTGAATAAAATAATACATCGTGGGATGCGGAACGGTTTGAGCGGCAAAACCGAAAATCTGGATAAGATTTGTTTTAAAGTTTCATTCGCAATTTCTTCAGCTGACAAGGACACAGTGAAGATTTTGAACGAGTTTCAATTAGAACGCACATGAAGAATTTGTGAATAGATTGGGTTGAGTATAGCATAGAGGGGGAAGGGTCCGATCACATTCACTTAGCAGAAAAAGCAACTTGAAGAAATAGCCATAAGTGAATGCTGTAGAGGACATAAACTCATATATATATATATATAGCCAATGAAGAAAAATGATGGAAACAGTAAAGCTTTTGCAAAGTTGAAGAATTTGAAAAACTAAAGAATTTCAAAAATGAGGAAAAACTCAAATTGAAGATTTTCAACTTTTTGTGGTGGCGTGACCCACCGTATAAGAATGATGATTTCAGACACCGTGTACAATTGTCGTAGGGTTCTGAGAATCAAATTCTTCATTAATTTCTTCACACTTAGAGTGTTATTCTTCATTGATTGAAGAAAAACGTTTCTACATGTGTTGCACATCTAAGTCATCAATTTTGCATAAGTGTTAGGATGTGTGTCCTTTTCAAAGAACATTCGAAGATTCTAAGATATTTAGCTCACACTGCAACTTGCTAAATCTCTTCTCATCCAAGGGATTAGTGAAGATATCAGCTAGCTGTTCTTCAGTCTTCATGTGCTCGATGGAGATGTCGCCCTTCAACACATGATCATGAAGAAAATGATGACGAATCTGAATGTGCTTTGTCTTGAGTCTTTGGCTGGGTTGTGAGCAATCTTGATGGCACTCTCATTGTCGCAGAGGAGAGGCACATTCTTCACGTTGACGCCATAGTCCTTGAGGTTTGCTTCATCCAAAGCAGTTGAGCACAACAAGAGCCAGCAGCAATGTATTCAGCTTCAGAAGATGAGCGGTGATACGATTCTGTTTCTTCGAGGACCAATGGACCAAAGATCGTCGAGAAATGACAAGTGCCGATGTTGACTTGCGGTCCACACGATCACCAAAGCATAGTCGAGTCGAATATCAATGAGATCAAAAGCAGAGCCCTTGGGGTACCATAATCCTAGTGTTGGTGTGTGAGCTAGATATCGAAGAATATGCTTCACAGCCTTATGGTGTGATTCCTTGGTGCAGCTTGAAATCGGGCACACATGCAAACACTAAGCATTATATCTGGCCTAGATGCACATAAGTACAATAAAGAACCAATCATGGGCGGTATACCTTGTGATCAAGTCAATACCATTTTCATCAATGCATAGATGGCCATTTGTGGGCATAGGAATTTTGACGCCTTTGCAATCTTGCATGCGAATTTCCTCAATACATCTTTGAGGTATTTCTCTGAGATATGAATATGCCATTGCGCCATCGATTGAATTTGAAGACCTAAGAAGAATTTCAACTCTCCCATCATAGACATTTGATATTCTTCACTCATCATATAGGCAAATTCATCACTATAACGTTGGTCAGTACAGCCAAAGATAATATCATCAACATATATTTGGCACACAAACAGTTCACCATCATAAGATTTAGTAAAGAGAGTAGGGTCGAGTGAACCGGGTGTGAAGCCATTCTTCATGAAGAATTCCTTCAATGTATCATACCACGCCCGAGGGGCTTGCTTGAGGCCATAGAGGGCCTTATTAAGTCTGAAGACTTTGTCAGGATTCTTTGGATCTTCAAAACCTGGGGGTTGAGCAACATATACTTCTTCCTCAAGCTTACCATTGAGGAATGCACTTTTCACATCCATTTGATATAAGATGATATCATGATGGTTAGCATAAGCAAGTAATATGTGAATAGCCTCAAGTCTAGCAACAGGTGCAAAAGTTTCATCGAAATCAATTCCTTCAACCTGTGTGTAGCCTTGAGCTACTAGTCGTGCCTTATTCCTCACCACAAGGCCATTTTCATCTTGCTTGTTGCGGTAGATCCACTTTGTGCCAATGATATTATGCTTGCGAGGATCTGGACGATTGACCAGTTCCCAGACATTGTTAAGCTCGAACTGATGTAATTCTTCTTGCATAGCCTGAATCCACTCCGGCTCTAGAAATGCTTCATCTACCTTAGTGGACTCTGTGATAGAGACAAAAGCATAGTGCCCACAAAAGTTAGATAAGTGTGAAGCTTTTAAGCGTGTGAGAGGACCTGGTGCGTTAATGTCATTGATGATCTTCTCCACTTGCACTTCTTTTGCAACACGAGGATGAGCTGGTTGTCGCTGAGGAATTTGATCAGCATTTTCTTCAGCACCATTTTCCTCAGCATTTTCTTCAGGTGCATCAGCTCAACGTTCTTCATGAACTGGAATGAATACTTCAGCAGATTCTTCAATAGGAATGACATCCTCAGTTGCCTTGAACTTGATGGAAACCTCAGGTGCTGGTTCATCTAACACAGAAGGTAGGTGCTCTCTTTGCGAGCCATTAGTTTCATGGAACCGCACATCTATGGTGTCAACAATCTTGTGAAGAACAATGTTCAAGACTCTGTAGGTGTGCGAGTCCTTTCCGTAACCAAGCATAAAACCTTCATGTGCTTTTAGAGTTATGGTGAGGATCTCTAATCCAACATTTAGCACCGAAGACTTTGAAATAACCCACATTGGGTTTCTTGTCAGTGAGGAGTTCATAGGCCGTCTTCTTGAAGAATTTGTGAAGATATACTCTGTTGATGATGTGGCACGCAGTGTCAATTGCATCAATCCAAAAACGCTGGGGCGTTTTGTATTCATCAAGCATAGTGCAAGCCATCTCAACAAGAGTTCTGTTCTTGCGCTCCACGACGCCATTTTGCTGAGGAGTATAGGGAGCAGATAACTCATGAGTAATACCAAGTTCATCAAGATAATCATCAAGACCAGAATTCTTGAACTCAGTTCCATTGTCACTTCTGATGTGCTTGATCTTCACACCAAAGTTGGTTGAAGCCCTCGAGGAAAATCGTTTGAAGACTTCCTGCACTTCATGTTTGTAAGTAACAATGTGTACCCATGTATATCGAGAATAATCATCAACAATGACAAAACCATATAGAGATGCATCATTAGTGACTGCCGAGTAATGATTAGGTCTGAAGAGGTCCATGTGAAGCAATTCGAATGCACGAGTAGTGGTCATGATAGTCTTCATTGGATGCTTGGCCTTGGTCATTTTTCCAGCTTCACAGGCTCCGCATAAGTGATCCTTGAGGAATTTGACATTTTCAATGCCAATGACATGCTTTTTCTTCGCAAGCGTGTGCAAATTCCTCATGTCTGCGTGACCAAGTCGTCGATGCCATAGCCAGCCTTCTGAAGCTTTTGCAAGTAGACACACGGCTGGTTGTGGTCCTGTAGAGAAATCAACAATATACAAATCTCCTCTCCTAAAGCCTTCGAAGACTTTGGAATTGTCGACTTCCATAATCACAACACAGCGATACTTGCCAAAGACAACAACCATATCAAGATCACAAAGCATTGAGATCGACATGAGGTTGTATCCTAAGGACTCAACAAGCATGACTTTGTCCATGTGTTTATCCTTAGAGATTGCAACCTTACCAAGACCCAATACCTGACTTTTGCCTTTGTCAGCAAAGATGATATGCTTCAGATGTGACGGTGATAAAGGAGCATCCATCAATAGATTCTTTTCACCAGTCATGTGATTCGTACATCCACTATCGAGGACCCATTCAGTAGTTTTGGGTTGATCATCCTGCAGATGAATTAGTGTAGCTTACAATCTCATATGCTTCATCAGTGAAGAATATGACATCAAGTTCATCAGATGAATTTCATCAAGCAGTAAACAGATATAGCAGTATGAGGACGTGTGAAATGAAGGTTCATTTCATCATGATTTGACTGCGTCCTTTCAGGCAATTTCGCTGGTCCCCAACAAATTCTTGAGACGTTAAAGCACGCCGGAGACCTGACCCTGCAGAAGAGATTAGTTCTTTTCCTTCACCACCCACATCTGAAGGGGTGGCAAAGAGTTCATCACTCTGCGAGCACCATACGAGAATGGAGGCATAGAGGCCAAACCATTTCGTTTCACATAAGAGGGGTTAGGGTAAGCATATGAATAAGCAGAGAAATTCTTCGAGGACTTATGAACATAATGGTTTGAAGAATAATGCACATATTCATAGCCCTTAGCTCTACCCTGCGAGACAAAGTTGTTAGCACGATGATAATCACATGAGGACTTTGATCCTTTTGAGGAATTTGATCCACGTGAGGAATTTGGTCCGTATGAGGACTTGGATCCATATGAAGAATTTGGTCCATATGAAGAATTTGATCTGAGGTTCCTGTTCTTCATAGGTGGTGTCATGAGGACATTCACCTGAAGACTTTCAAGGCACTTCTTGGGAACCCAGATTTTCTTCATAGGAGAACCGTTCCTGTAGTTAGTGCCAACATATCTAGCAAATACTTCACCATTCTGATTTTTGAACAGTTTATAGTTGGAGTCAAATGACTCATCAGAAGAATGAGAGATTCACATGTAAAGCCAGATAAGTTAGATGGATCAACTGGAGGTCCCTTTGCAGCAACCCATGAGGTTTTGGGGTACTACTCGGGCTTCAATATGTTCCATCAGCATTTAGTTTCCTCTCAAAGGCAATACCCTCTTTCCTAGGGTTTCGTTGAGGATCTGCTTTTAAGCACATCACAAAGAGTCGATGCCCTTGGAGGCTTTTGTACATGCTGTCATGTACAATTCCTTCAACCCTGCATTGTCAAGTGATACTAGCAATGTCCTCGGATGAGGAATTAGTGATAGCAGAGGCAGGTGAAGAATTTGTAACAGTTGAAGCATTTGAACATTCAGGTGAAGAATTAGCAGATTCACGTTCAATGCACTTTAAGCATGGAGGAACAAATTCTTCCTGAGAAGCGCTGATTTGTTGAGCTAGTAATGAATCGCTCTCCTTCTGAAGATCTTCATAACACACTCTTAGCTTTTCAAGATCTTCCTTTCTTTGAAGAGATTCAGAAGAAAGCTTCTCATGATCACATAAGAGAGTGTTATGATGACTTTGAAGGTTATCAAACCTAGACTGAAGTCTCTGAAGATTTTCAGTCAGGGCTTTAGTGCGATCCATTTCTTCACCCAACATATCATCACTTTTGTCTAGCATGTTTTGAACCTTTTCAAAAGCCCGTTGTTGTTTCTGACAATCTTAGCAAGTTTAGAGTAACTGGGCTTGAGATCCTCATCAGATTCATTTTCACTAGATTCAGAGGAGTTGTATTTGAGTACCTTTGCACCTTTAGCCATCAAGCAATAGGTGGGAGCATAGCCATCATTATCTTCATCAGGCTTGTCGGTGGGGTCAGTTTCTTCAGTGTTGAATATGGACTTGCTGACGAAAGTAGTAGCGAAGGCCAGACTCGCCACACCAGATTCGGATTCTTCAGACGCCTCCTCTTCCTCATTTTCCTCAGATTCAGCTTCAGAGTCCATTTCCTTGCCAACGAATGCCCGAGCCTTCTTGGAGCTGCTCTTCTTGTGAGATGAAGACTTCGAGGATTTTGATGACGAAAATTTTGACGATTTCTTCTTCTTCTTCGCATCATTAGAACTGTAATCCTTGTATTTCTTCTTCTTCATTTCCTTTTCCCACTGAGGACAATCTTGAATATAGTGACCAAGTTTCTTGCATTTGTGGCACAGCCTTCTCTTATAGTCACTGGATGAGGAATCACTGCTTCTTGAGGATTTTCCAGCGACCACGTCTTGAGAACACGGAATTTCTTCACGGCGGTGCTAGCTCTGGCTCAATTCTTCAGGATCACCAAGGCTACTACCAAATTCCTCACATTGAGTGAGACACAGCCTTGGCCTTGAGGCACGTGGTTTGCCATAGCTCGAACCATAGAGATCTCTCTTTTGACAAAGTTGGAACTTCATGAGTATTTAGCCTTTCGAGGATATCGGCAGGATCAAGAGACTTGTAGTCGACGTTCTTGTATCATCGGTCCCGAGTATCAAATGAGGAATCAAGCGATCTCAACAGTTTCTTCACCACCTCATGATCGGTGATGTCGATGGCACCGAGGGCTTGAAGCTCATTTGAGATGTCGGTGAGGCGATCAAAGGTTTGTTCGACATTTTCATTGTCGAGTCTTTTGAAGCGGTTGAAGAGATTCCGAAGAACATCAACTCGAGAGTCACGCTGAGTTGAGACTCCTTCATTCACTTTGGACAGCCTATCCCATATAAGCTTAGCAGTTTCCAAAGCACTCACTCTTCCATACTGTCCTTTACTCAGATGGCCACATATGATATTCTTCGCTTGAGAATCGAGTTGCTTGAATCTCTCCACATCGGTAGCGTTCAGTGAGGGTGAGACAGAGGGAACACCATTTTCCACAACATACCAGAGATCGTTGTCAATTGCTTCAAGATGCATTCGCATCTTGTTCCAGTAGGGGTAGTCCGTCCCATCAAAGGTAGGACACCTAGCCAACACCTTGATCATACCTACGGTCGACATAACTAAAACTCCAGGCGGTTAAACGAAAATCACATAGAAAAAGGGAGTACCTTACTCTGATACCAATTGAAAGTGCGTTATATCGACTAGAGGGGGGGTGAATAGGCGATTTTTATGAATTCTTCACTGAGGAATTTGCTGGTGAGGAAATTCCTTAGTGAAGAACTACTTGCAGTGGAATAAGTACTCAGAAGTAAGCATAACAGAATACAAGCATGGTCATCATGATGAAATGAAGACTAGCACAGAGTACAGAAAGCGTAATCATAGGATAACAGAAGATGAAGACAAACAGATGAAGAAATTGGAGGAAATTGAGAAAGTCTTGATCAAAGTCTTCAAGCACGATATGAAGAAACACTCAACACAAAGAATGAGGAAATGAAAGGGTTGAGGAAATAGAACCGATTAGTTGGTGAAGACAATGATTTGGTAAACCAGTTCCAAGCTGCTGTCTCGATTAAGGCCTGGTTGGAGCGGCTGAGTATTTAAACTCGAGGACACGCAGATCCGGACACCCGATCATCGAAAGCACGCAGCTCAGGACACCCAGTCCTCACCGTATTCTCCTTGAACTAAGGCCACGCAGACCTCGTCCAATCACTCGTGGTAAGTCTTCAGGTGACTTCCAAACCTTCATAGACTTGGTCACTCGGCGATCCACAATTCCTCTTGGATGCTCTAGACCATGACGCCTAACCGTCTGGAAGAAGCACAGTCTTCAAAGGTAACAAGTGTCGGATCCATGCAGGATCAATTTCTTCAGTGATGCTCAATCACTTTGGGTTTGTGGGGGTTTGGTTTTGGGTTTTCCTCACTTGATGATTTTCGCTCAAAGTCCTCGGAGGATGGGTTGCTCTCAAATGACAAGTGTCAAGTTCTCTCAGAGCAGCCAACCAGCTAGTGGTTGTAAGGGGCGGCTATTTATAGCCTAGGGAGCAGCCCGACATGATAAGACATAAATGCCCTTCAATGATATGACCGTTAGGTGGATAGGATATTTTGGGACAGGTGGCAAGAAGACAAAGAACGGTCGGAAATTTGGCTCTCAAATTCCTCGGGGCTATCATGTTCCTCATTGTGTAGACAATTCAGACCTGGCGAATTCCTAACTCCTCGCTGAGAGCAAAGTCCTCAATGACCATAAGAACTGCGTCTCATCCTTCAAGAAATTGATTGAACTGTATGAGATTTCCAATGGCTTCACTCGAAGGGATTGGTAGGTGTAGGATTTTGAGTTGAGCATCACATGGAAATTTTTCCTTAGTATTTCCTCGACCCCTTTAACGAAGACGGTGTTTCCTATGACTCAAGAAAGAGAAAATGAAACTACGAAAACAAAAGTCTTCACGCTTCATGTTCCTCAAATGAATATCAAGTCTTCAAGGTCACACCAATTTCTTCACTTTCAAAGTCTTGTAAAGTCTTGAATATCAAAGTCTTGATCGAAGAACTTCATTTTTAGGGGTCGACTTTCTCTATAAATATCAAACTCCTCATAGACTTATAGACCTGTGTACACTCACAAACGCATTAGTCCCTTAACCTATAAGTCTTCAATACACCAAAATCACTAAGGGGCACTAGATGCACTTACAGTAAGAGTGTCGAACCCAACGAGGAGCAGATGGAAATGATAAGCGGTTTTCAGCAAGGTATTCTCTGCAAGTACTAAAACAAGTGGTAACAGATAGTTTTGTGATAGGATAAATGGTAACGAGCAACAAGTAACAAAAGTAAATAAAGTGCAGCAAGGTGGCCCAATCCTTTTTGTAGCAAAGGACAAGCCTGGACAAACTCTTATAATAGGAAAAGCGCTCCCGAGGACACGTGGGAATATCGTCAAGCTAGTTTTCATCACGCTCATATGATTCGCGTTTGGTACTTTGATAATTTGATATGTGGGTGGACTGGTGCTTGGGTACTGCCCTTACTTGGACAAGCATCCCACTTATGATTAACCTCTATTGCAAGCATCCGCAACTACAACAAAAGTATTAAGGTAAACCTAACCATAGCATGAAACATATGGATCCAAATCAGCCCCTTATGAAGCAACGCATAAACTAGGGTTTAAGCTTCTGTCACTCTAGCAACCCATCATCTACTTATTACTTCCCAATGCCTTCCTCTAGTCCCAAATAATGGTGAAGTGTTATGTAGTCGACGTTCACATAACACCACTAGAGGTTAGACAACATACATCTTATCAAAATTTCGAACGAATACCAAATTCACATGACTACTAATAGCAAGACTTCTCCCTTGTCCTTAGGAACAAACGTAACTACTCACAAAGCATATTCATGTTCATAATCAGAGGGGTAATAATGTGCATATAGGATCTGAACATATGATCTTCCACCAAATAAACCAACTAGCATCAACTACAAGGAGTAATCAACACTACTAGCAACCTACTAGCACCAATCCCGGACCTGGAGACAAGAATTGGATACAAGAGATGAACTAGGGTTTGGAGATGAGATGGTGCTGATGAAGATGTTGATGGAGATTGCCCTCTCCTGATGAGAGGAGCGTTGATGATGACGATGGTGATGATTTCCCCCTCCCGGAGGGAAGTGTCCCCGGCAGAACAGCTCTGCCGGAGCCCTAGATTGGTTCCGCCAAGGTTCCGCCTCGTGGCGGCGAAGTCTCATCCCGAAAGGTTCTCTTCTATTTTTTTTCTCATCGAAAGACTTCATAAGGGAGAAGATGGGCGTCAGAGAGCCACCAGGGGGCCCACAAGGTAGGGGGCGCGCCCAGGGGGGCGCGCCCCCCACCCTCATGAGCAGGGTGTGGGCCCCCTGGCCTTCATCTTTGGCGACGATTTTTGTTTATTTATTTTAAGGTGTTCCGTGGAGTTTCAGGACTTTTGAAGTTGCGCAGAATAGGCCTTCAATATTTGCTCCTTTTCCAGCCTAGAATTCTAGCTACCGGCATTCTCCCTCTTCATGTAAACCTTGTAAAATAAGAGAGAATAGCCATAAGTATTGTGACATAACGTGAAATAACAGCCCATAATGCAATAAATATCGATATAAAAGCATGATGCAAAATGGACATATCAGTCCCCTTTCAAATCCGGCCGTTGTGGGATCCCTTCCCGACAACATTTGGGAAGAGGACCAAGGCCACTATAAATAGGACTGGCCGCCACCATAGAGAGAAAAAAGACAAGTCGAACTAGCCCACAGCACACCACACCAGCTCCCTTGAGCTCAAGAACACCTCACCTCCTGAGGCATGTTCATCCATTGTACTAGTTCATCCTCTGCCCTTCGAGGCAATCCACCAAAACACTGGAGTAGGGTATTACACCGCAAGGTGGCCCGAACCAGGATAAATTGTTGTGTCTCTTTCTCTCTTTGAGCTTGTCGCGCTAGGCTTAGAAGGACCGCGAGTAGGCAGGCTAGGTAGGTTGAGATCTCCGCACGCACCCCAGAGTTCAGACCTCTCAAGGGTTTGCGGATCCCTTAATCTGACATTTGGTGCGCCAGGTAGGGGTGCATCGGAACTCTTCTACCCCGACCGCCATATCGCGCCGCCGGCCCCGATGGCGGGTGCTTCTCCGTCGACCCAGCCAACACGCGCTCCCGAAGAAGCGCCAGGGCTGCGCGCTCCTGAAGCAGCGCCACTCTGCGGCAGGTGCAGTGGCCGCCCAAGTTCCGACCGGAGATGCCGCCACGTTATGACGGCTCGGCGGATCCGACCGCCTTTCTCCAAGCATATGAGGAGGCAGTCTGCGCGACCGGCGGAGACGACAAGGTTAAGGCCAACTGGCTCCCCATGGCCCTTGTAGGCGCACCGCACACCTAGTTGCTCAACTTGCCAGCATCCTCTGTGGCCTCCTAGGAGGAGTTGCGCGACCTTTTCCTCGCCCACTACACGACACCGGTGCCTCCGGTCGGTGTAGTTGTCCTAGGTGGCTTGCAGGCACCATCCTCCGACCGCCACATCAAGCAGTTCTACCGGCAAGTAGGCGCCACCCAGGCGGGCTCGGGGGCTCCCCCGGGCTGGGCGGCGCCCAAGGCCGACCTCACCTTCGGCCCCGAGGATCATCCTGCCGCCACGACAGGGGCAGGCGCACTCCCAATGCTTTGCACCCCCACCGTCTGCCACGTGGTGGTCACCAGGACCCTCATCGACGGTGTAGCCGGCCTCAACATGCTCTTCCGGGAGGCGTTCGGCCTGCTGCACGTGCCGCCCAGCTGGCTCCGCCCCTCCAAGCCTTTCTTCGGGGTAGGCGGCAGCTCCACCAGCCCCCTGCGGCAGATCGCCTCCCTGTCACCTTCGGGCCTGCGACAACTACCACACCGAGCTCATCGACTTCGACATCACCAGGATCGATCTGCCATACAATGTCGTTCTGGGGTACCCGGCCTTGGCCTAGTTTATGGCTGCGACCCACCCTGCGTACAACCTCATGAAGATGCCCGACAACAATGGTGTCCTCACGATGGCGGGAGACACCAAAGGTGCACTGCAGGCCCTCAAGCTCGCTAATGACCCACAAGTATAGGGGATCTATCGTAGTCCTTTCGATAAGTAAGAGTGTCGAACCCAACAAGGAGGAAATGATAAGCAGTTTTTAGTAAGGTTTTCTCTGCAAGCACTGAAATAGTAGGTGATAGATAGTTTTGTGGTAAGATAAATAGTAACGAACAAAAGTAAATAAAGTAAATAAAGTGCAGCAAGGTGGCCCAATCCTTTATGTAGCAAAGGATAAGCCTGGACAAATTCTAATAATGGAGAAGGATCTCCCGAGGACACATTGGGAATTATCGTCAAGCTAGTTTTCATCACGTTCATAAGATTCGCGTTCCGTACTTTGATAATTTGATATGTGGGTGGACCGGCACTTGGATACTGCCCTAACATGGACAAGCATCCCACTTATGATTAACCCATATTGCAAGCATCCGCAACTACAAAAAGGAGTATTAAGGTAAACCTAACCACAGCATTAAACATATGGGTCCATATCAACCCCTAACGAAGCAACGATAAACTAGGGTTTAAGCTTCATCACTCTAGCAACCCATCATCTACTTATTACTTCCCTATGCCTTCCTCTAGGCCCAAATAATGGTGAAGTGTCATGTAGTCGACGTTCACATAACACCACTAGAGGAAAGACAACATCGTCTCATCAAAATATCGAGCGAATACCAAATTCACATGACTACTAATAGCAAGACTTCACCCATGTCCTCGGGAACAAACGTAACTACTCACAAAGCATATTCATGTTCATAATCGAGGGTAATAATATGCATAAAGGATCTGAACATATGATCTTCCACCAAGTAAACCAAATAGCATCAACTACAAGGAGTAATCAACACTACTAGCAACCCACGGTACCAATTTGTGGTTTTGATACAAGATTGGATACAAGAGATGAACTAGGGTTTTGAGATGAGATGGTGCTGGTGAAGATGTTGATGGAGATTGACCCTCCCGATGAGAGGATCGTTGGTGATGGCGTTGGTGATGATTTCCCCCCCGAGGGAAGTGTCCTCAGCGAACAGCTCCGCCAGAGCCCTAGATTGATTCCGCCAAGGTTCGCCTCGTGGCGGCGGAGTTTCGTCCCATAAGCTTGCCCACGATTTTTCCAGGAAAACCCTTCATATAGCGTAAGATGGGCGCGGAAGCCCACCAGGGGCCCAAGAGATAGAGTCGCTGCCTGTCTCTGGGAGTGTGGGCCCTCTGGCCTATTTCTTTTGCCCAAAAATTCTAGTTAAATCTAAAAAGTTTTTTCGTGGAGTCTTAGGTCTTTTGGAGTTGTGCAGAATACGTTTCCAATGTTTGCTCCTTTTCCAGCCAGAATTCCAACTGCCGGCATCCCCCCTCTTCATGGTAAACCTTGTAAAATAAGAGAGAATAGCCATAAGTATTGAGATATAATGTGTAATAACAGCCCATAATGCAATAAATTTTAATATAAAAGCATGATGCAAAATGGACGTATCAACTCCCCCAAGCTTAGAACTCGCTTGTCCTCAAGCGGAAACCGAAATCGAAAAATATGTCCACATGTTTAGAGATAGAGGTGTCGATAAAAGTAAAATACGGACATGAGGGCATCGTGATCATTCTAATAATAGCAACATATATGGATTTTGTCATATGAATTCCTATGTTCAATTAATAAGCAATTAAAATTGTCAAGTATGGTTCAAAAATTTCATTGGGAACTAACAAACTAGAATCTCAGTCATTGAAGCAATTGCAATTTATCATAACACCAGAAAGAGTCAATAATAGAGGTTTTCAGCAAGCTCACATACTCAACTATCTCGTAGTCCCCTATAATTGTTAACACTCACGCAATACTTGTGGTTATAGAGTTTTAGCCAGACACTGAGGGCTTATTGTGTTGCCTCCCAACATATTCACCTTTAGGTGATGTCAACAATAATAGCCTATGCCAACTTACATCCAATTGGATATATGCATCATGATCTTTCAAACACGAGGAGCTTGCCAAAGGATAAAATAAAAAAGGGAAAGGTGAGTGAGGGAGTCCTGGACTAGGGGGTGTCCGGACAGCCGGACTATCATCGTCCGCCGGACTCAAAGACTACAAAGATACAAGATTGAAGACTCCGTCCCATGTCCGGATGGGACTTTCCTTGGCGTGGAAGGCAAGCTTGGCGATATGGATATGTAGATCTCCTACCATTGTAACCGACTCTGTGTAACCCTAGCCTCCTTCGGTGTCTATAAAAACTGGAGGGCTTTAGTCCGTAGGACACAACATACATTACAACAATCATACCATAGGCTAGCTTTAGGGTTTAGCCTCCTTGATCTCGTGGTAGATCCACTCTTGTACTACCCATATCATCAATATTAATCAAGCAGACGTAGGGTTTTACCTCCATCGAGAGGGCCGAACACGGGTAAAACATCGTGTCCCTCGTCTCCTGTTACCATCCGCCTAGATGCACAGATTCGGGACCCCTACCGAGATCCGCCGGTTTTGACACCGACATTGGTACTTTCATTGAGAGTTCCTCTGTGTCGTCACCGATAGGAAGGATGCCTCCACCCGTCTTCAAAAACGGTATTTTCGCCGAAGGGGCCTTGGCCGTCGGCCAAACTATCCGGCTAGGTGGTTTTCTTATGACCTTTGTCCGCCATCGCTCGACAATGACTTCTCAAGTCGTCAAAAGCAATCTTCGCGTCACTCGAATCCGAGCGCTTGGATCCAATAGAGCTCTCGTTTGTTAACGTGCTCTTGGATCGCATCGCCGCCCTGGGAGTCGCCACAGACTATGATCAGATTGGGCTTAAAACCGATCTGAGAGAGATTAACTCTCCCCCGGCCACCCACCACGTCGCAGTGGTAGAGGAGCAATGCGGCAACTCTTCGCCTACATTAAAAACTAGTCACGTCCGGATTCCCGAACCCTCCATGCCGGATTTCCGCGGAGGGACGGGCTTCGATCGAGCATTGAACTTAAAACCATGCATCGCTCCGGACTCACTGGATCGTGTCCAGCAACCTAAGCTTCCGAATTCGGAAACTCCTCGGCCTTTAAGCCCCAAGATGGGCAGGGATCCGGATTTTAGTCCACCCACCCGCCCAGACATATGCGATCTATCTCTAATACGGCAAGAGCCCGCTGAAACAGTACATCACTACTGGGCCAGATTCCTCCTGGTTATGGACAGGATAAAGGACTGCCGAGAGGAAAACGCAATCTCAATCTTCTGCAATAATTGCACGGACAAGGGAATACTAAACGCCATTGATCGTTGCAAAATTACGCGCTTCACCAATCTGGCGCCCATAGTACTAAAAATCTTGGCGATGGAGAGTTTCGGAAAACCGAAAATCAATTTTGGGATAATCCGCCCCAAACCCGATCCATGAGAAAAGGGCGCCTTACACTCAGGCCCCAGATGCAAAAACGAAAAAACAAAAACCCAATAAGGGAAACGGAACCGTACTAGAGGGATGGCTCAATGGACCCTGTAAGCTTCATAGTACAGAGGGAGCCGCCCCAACACATAGCCTTCGAGCATGTTGGATATTACGGCAGGTGGCCAAAAGTGGCGAGGAGCTTCTAGCCCCGCAAAACCACTCCAACAATACCGGTACGGTATCAACAGTCTTCGAGACTTTCGCATCAAACAATATGCGAAAGCAAACAATCTGCGGACTCGCCGAAGTCTACCAAATAGCAACAGCAAACCCATGGAGCGACACAGCTATCACCTTCAATGCCAGCGACGAGCCTAAATTCTGAACAGCCAGAGCACCAGTCGCACTGGTGCTTAGTCCCATAGTGGACGGCTTTCGACTGACAAAAGTCCTCATGGATGGCGGCAGCGGATTAAACCTCACTTACGAGGAAACTCTGCGGAAAATGGAAATCGATTGGAGCCGTATTGAGCGAAGCAGCACAACCTTCAGAGGAATAATCCCTAGCCGGGAAGCACGCTGCACCGGACAAATCACACTCGATGTGGTGTTCGGCTCGCCGGACAATTACAGATCCGAAGAAGTCACGTTCCAAGTGGCCCCGTTCAACAGCGGATATCGCGCTATATTAGGACGAGAGGCATTCACAATTTTTCAAGCAGTACCTCATTACAGGTACACGAAGCTCAAAATGCCCGGGCCCGGCGGAATAATCACTCTCGCTAGTGATCCGGACATAGCACTCCGCGCCGAGAACAAGACAGCCACACTAGCCCTGGAGGCACTATCCGAAGCCCTAGCGGCAGAGGAACTCACTGCGCTGCGCTCTACGGTGAACAAGGACGATGTGATACTCGATAAAAGATCCATGTCCACCTCCTTCAAACCAGCAGATGAAATAATAAAATTCCAGGTCCATCCAATGGACCCAACAAAGACGGCCTCCATTGGGGCACAACTGAACCCCAAAGTAGACGCCGCACTGCGCGAATTTCTTCGAGAAAACTGGGACATTTTCGCCTGGCATCCTTCGGATATGCCCGGAATCCCACGCAGATTGGCAGAACACAGCCTAAACATCCTAAAGGATTCAAGCCATCAAACAGGCTCTTGACGATTTTCGAACCCAAAAGACAGGCAATGGGAGAAGAGCTAGCCAAACTATTGGAAGCCGGATTCATCGAGATATCAAACATCCGGATGGCTAGCAAATCTGGTAATGGTACCAAAGAAGGACAAATCTGGCGCCTCGCGGTCGATTTTAAAGACCTCAATAAGGCTTGCCCAAAGGATCCCTTCCTCTCCCCACATCGACCAAATTATCGATGCTACCGCAGGGCACGATTCATTGTGTTCCCTCGACGCATACTCTGGCTATCATCAAATCAAGATGGCGGAAGCGCACCAAGCCGCCACGGCATTCATCACCCCATGGACCATTACGCTTCAACACGATGCCCTTCGGACTTAAAAACGCCCGGTAGAACATATCAGCGCATGATTCAAACATGTCTAGCTACCCAGATTGGGAAAGCAATGAGGCACACGTGAGCGGCGAGTCGTCAAAACAAAACAAGTCGAAACTCTAGTAGACGATTTAAGGCTCACGTTCGACAACCTCAGAGCATATGACATCAAGTTGAATCCGGAAAAATGTGTTTTCGGCGTACCAGCCGGAAAGCTACTGGGCTTCATCGTGTCCGGTAGAGGAATTGAAGTAAACCCGGCTAAAATCCGAGCTCTATCACAGTTGGACATTCCAAAAGACCTCAAACAAATACAAAAATTAACAGGATGCGTGGCAGCTCTAAGCCGCTTTATCTCCCGTCTAGGAGAAAAGGCATTGCCCCTCTATCGCCTCCTCAGGCGCACCGAACACTTCGAGTGGACGGATGCTACCACTGCCGAACTCGAAGAAATAAAGGCCATATTGGCAATAAATCCGGTCCTGGCTGCGCCCAGTATGGGCGAACCAATGTTGTTATACATCGCAGCAACGCATCAAGTTGTAAGCGCGGTCCTCGTCGTCGAACGAGAGACGGAAGGGCACAAATTCCCTCTTCAAAAACCAGTGTATTATGTATCCACTGTGTTAACCCCCTGCAAGTCCCGTTACCCGCACTATCAGAAGATAGCATATGCGGTGTTCATGGCATCCCGGAAGCTCCGGCACTACTTTCAAGAGTGTTCGATAACTGTGGCCTCTGAAGTACCACTCAATGACATTATAAATAACCGCGACGCAATGGGCAGGATTGCAAAATGGGCCATTGAGCTCTTACCATTCGATATAACTTACAAACCTCGGCGAGCTATAAAGTCACAAGTTTTGGCTGACTTCGTCGTTGAATGGACCGAAGCTGAACTCCCTAAAGAGTACGGCGCATACTCCAATTGGGTTATGCATTTCGACGGCTCTAAAATGTTGGCCGGACTGGGGGCTGGCGTCGTATTGACGTCCCCAACCGGGGACACAGTCCAGTACGTACTTCAAATAATGTACACGGACTCCAACAACGCAGCCGAATACGAGGCCCTGTTACATGGTCTCCGGATGGCAGTCTCCATGGGTATTCAACGCCTAGAGGTGCGCGGGGATTCAAACCTTGCAATATCCCAAATAAATGGAGACTTTGACGCCAAAGATCCGAAAATGGCAGCATATCGCAACGCTGTCCTAAAAATGTCAGCTCGGTTTGAAGGACTTGAATTCCATCACATAGCCCAAGATAATAACCAAGCGGCCGACGTACTGGCACGCATCAGTGCGAAACGTGATGTTGTCCCTCCAAATATCTTCTTGGAACGGCTCTTCAAGCCATCCGTACTATGGGAAGAGGAGCCCGGAAGTGAAAAACCGGAAAAAACCGAGCCAATCGGCGATTCAGCCGATGACATAACACCGTCAGCCCACGACATAATGGCAGTAATCGCCCCGTGGACAGAACCATTCCTAGCCTACTTGCTTAGGCAGGAACTTCCCGAAGACCAAAACGAGGCCCGCTGCATAGTCCGGCGATCGAAATCCTACAAGGTCCATGAGGGAGAACTTTATAAGAAAAGCACAACCGAGTCCTTCAAAGGTGTATCTCCGAAGAGGAAGGGCGAAACCTCTGGCTGAAATTCATGCGGACTAGGCGGACACCACACAGCAGCCGGGCCCTTGTAGGAAAGGCATTCCATACAGATTTTATTGGTCGACGGCCCGGCAGATGCCCGGGACTTAGTCGAGAGATGCGTTGGTTGTCGGCTCTTTGCTAATCGAGCCATATGCCGCCTACCACCCTCAAAACTATACCCATTACCCGGCGTTCATGTGCCGGGGCTTGATATGGTTGGACCCCTTAAAGGGGAACCCACAAGCAAAGGTACCTATTGGTCATGGTGGATAAATTCACCAAATGGATAGAGGCCAAGCCGGTCAAAACGGCAGAGTCCGGACCAGTGATAGACTTTATATCCGGGGTAGTACACCGTTACAGAGTCCCCCACAGCATCATCACCGACAACGGCACGAACTTCACAGCCGACGAGGTTAAGTCATGGTGCAAGAATATGGGCATCAAGCTCGACTACGCTTCAGTCTATCACCCTCAAACCAACAGTCAAGTGGAACGAGCAAATGGTCTAATAATGAGCGGCATTAAACCCGGACTAGTGCGGTCACTTACTAAATCGACACACCTTTGGGTCGAGGAGCTCGACTCCATACTCTGGGGGCTGCGGACAACGCCTAACCGTACTACCGGATTCACACCATTTTTATGGTATACGGTGCAGAGGCAGTCTTGCCCTGCGACATTATTCATGACTCACCTCGAGTGCGCATGTACGAGGAAAGAGAGGCCGAGCTGGATCGGCAGGACAGCTTGGACACATTGGAGGAAGAACGCGACGTCGCCAAGGCTCGTTCCGCATTCTATCAGCAGCAGGCCCGAAGATATCAAAGCAGAGAAGTACGGGCCAAGACTTACAACGTTGGTGAACTAGTTCTACGCCTGCCGGACAAGAAAAAGGACAAGCTCAAGCCCAAATGGGAGGGCCCTTTCATTATCGATCAAGTCCTGACCGGCGGAGCATACCGTCTACGAAATGCGTCGGATAACCGACTCGAGCCGAACCCATGGAACGCAGCCCGCCTCCGAAGATTCTATGCCTAGCGCCGGAGTAAGAGTTCGTCCCCTCCCTCCGTCCAAATTTTTATACTTTGGCTGTCTTTTGTTTCTCTTTTCATAACCTTTTTATTAAAAAGCCCCTAAGGGCTTACTTTTGCATTTTTCGCATACACTTGATGTGCCATCCGCACTCATTATACCTGGGGGCTTCTTTTACAGAAGCTCAATTATAAGGGTTTCATGCCCAGCACATGTGTCAAGCTTCCACATGTACCTTTTACTCACCATTATATGCATCGATATGACTTAAGTTTTGGCCAAGCTGGGTTGCCTGGCTCCTGTGCTTACCCCTATGTTCCCGATTGTTCGGCTAGGAGGTAAAGGGAGCACCTCTGCGATTACTCTTGCCGGGTCACCGGATGTGTACCTCGGTGGGTGAAGCCGAAAGCTAGCGTTCTTAAGGGAATATTCGATTCGGTGACTTAAAAGATGATTTTCTTTACCTACTCACTTATCTGCCCTAGATGTTTTTTCGCTTTTTCATAGTCGGACATGCACTTTAGGGCATGCCTCTGAGAAAGGAACCCTTAACGGAACTATTCTCCCCGAAGATGTTTCTTACTAACCATGTAATATAACATAACTAGTTGGGCACTTGTCTGATAAAGCACTAATCACCCCTACGCCTGGTCTCCATGCATACCACGGTTGTTTCGTAACCAAAAAGGTATTCATACACACTCCGGACTCTAGGGTCCCGAGGTTGAAGCGAAAAGGTCGGCAAAGACAAATGATCTACAATCCGGCTAGAAGGCATTTCACATGTCACTTTAAAGGAAAACATACATTGTCAAATTTACTGATTGTATTCCTCCTCAATCCCGTCTAACAGGCTGTCTAACTTACAGTCCCGTTGGGAAAATTTAGCAGCCAAATCTACTTGGCTGTATACTAAACTCACAGGGATCTCCTTCCCATCGGCCCCACCGTCCAACTTCGCCATGTGGTTGGGATCCGCCTTGTAACGTAGCGTCTTCACCATGGCCCAAGCCTCCCTGGCACCTTGACGGCAAGCCGAAATCTTCCACAAACGGAAGCGTTGCCGCACTCCCTGGAGCTTCTCCGCAAGCTCCCCAAGGCCATCGGGTAGGGAGAGGGCTGGCCATAAAGCCTGGACGACGCCACTCATTGCCTGCCGAACTCGTTCGAGCAGTTGCAACAGCTCGGGAAGTTGATCACCCGTTGACACGGGCATCTCCTCCGCAGGGCGACCTGTGAGTATACCTACAAGACAAAATATGTCAATTTACTTCCTCGCGTTCTCCTTCAAGCACTTACTATAAATACCGCAACGAAGCCGCTGGTTCTCCTTAACGGAGTTGGACAGCCCGGCTTGAGCGCCTTTCAGCTCTTCTCCGAGCTTGGCGTTGGCATCTTCGAGCTTGTTCCTTTCTTGCTGCACCCTATTCAGCACCCTCTCGCCGCCTTTAGTGGCGCGATAATCTTGCTGTCCGGATCTTGTCCGCGGCACCGCAATGTCACTATTAGACTTGCGCGCACGCCGCACAGCGCTTATATTTATTAATAAAAATGTGTTACGGGGAGGGGCCTCTGCGTCTCCTCCTGCGGCAGCAAGTGCTTGCCTCAAGTTGGGCCTTGCATTCTTGCAGCTCCGAGACAGTGGGCATTCTTCTCGGTAAGAGCTCTGCGTTTCACATGATCCTTAAATCAGTTAACATAACTACTTTAAGTCTCGGGGCTCTTGGTATATATAACCATTAAAATTCCCTTACCCGTATGTCTTTCACATCTTGCTCCGTGGCTCGTAAAACCATCTTGAGCGGCACGGAGATGCGCGTCCCCTGCGTTAAAGGCGCCCAATGCCTCGGGAGAAGCACGCTTCACGAATCTTGTCGGCGGTGCCTATGGTTCATGGCGCTCTCCACCTCGCACTTGGTGGCGGACGGTTTGTCGGCGTCCTCCGTTGGAGAAGGATCCGCCCGCGTCTTGCGCTTGCCCCCCCCTCGGGCGGGCGCTGAGCTGGCCGTGTAAGTTGGATCAGCAACTTCCGCGCCGCGATCCGGGCGAGTGCTTTTTCTCCTATAAAGATCATGAGCACTCGACGTTTCCTAGGAACGTTGCTCTGAAAATTCAAATACGAGCTATACCTTTGCAGCGACGTCTCCGTCCGCACCGCGCTCCTTTTCCGCCTGCTAGACCGGACTGACCTCTGTTGGTCAGCCGCCGCGGGCTCGGCTTCCTGCCATAAAGGCGCTTCCTGTAAAATGCCATCGTTCACGAAGGTTAGAAATGGGCAAGGAAGAGATAATGGTGTCCGGGCCTCGGTCGCAGTCACCTGGGAAGCCGGATACAGTCCGGGGTAGTCCGCCGTAATGGCGACCAAAGCATTATCCATGCTGAGCTGGTGAAATACCCCGTCGATCAGCTCCACCTCGATGTCCGGTTCCTCTTCGGAGGCCGGATCCAGGGATCTTTCTGGATCCTCGGGTTGCGGAGCGGGACTTACCATGTCCTCCACAGTCCGGCGTAGATCCTGCGCCGAAGACATAATGTAAAGAAGCTTAAACTTCGAGAGCATGGGTTGAGCCTTTAAAGGTGTTCGCTTACCCATCCTCTAGGGTTGATCATGGAAAACCCATTCAAAGGGTTCGTTCGAAGGAAGTCCTCCTTTTCCCCCTTGTACAGGCTGGAAAGGATCTCTACCAGATCCTCGGTCGAATCCGGCCCTTTGCGGCCATGACGGGTGGCATCGTCCTCCCGCTGAAATCCCACATGGGGTGGCCTCAGTATTGCAATGGCTGTACCCCAAGATGATGCATGTCGTCATGACTCCAATCATGGTCAACCCGAATAGGCCGAGAATCTTATTCGACCATCAAGTAATGGATGCTCTTGTCTTCCTCCAATCGGGGCTCCGTGGGCGCCACCGAGGCGTTTCTTGAGGGAGCAGCACTAAACTCCGGAGGCCAATCCGGACTGGGTCCGCAGCAAGCGCCTCCTATATAAAACCACTCAAGGCCGGTCTTGGATGCCTTCTTGGGAGTACCGGATGGGTATCCGTCCCGGCGATCGCCATATTTGGCGCCGCCCACTTGATATATGGACCCCTCGTGAGAACGGGTACGAGGCGTAACAGCCTCTTCCACAATGCGAAATGGGGCTCAATGCCCAGAATAGCTCATAAAGAGCTACATAGCCCATGATATGCGTGATGAGGCGGGCGTGAGGTGGTGGAGCTGGAGTCCGTAGAACTCCAAGAGCCCGCAGAGGAACGGATGTATCGGGAATCCGAGTCCCCTTATCAAATTAGGGACGAAGCATACTCGCTCCCCTTTATTGGGGCTTGGGATAGCCTCCGCTTGCCTCCCACCTTGATAAGTGTCCAGCCCGGCTCGAACCGGGACCATGAAGGCCGGAGGAAGATATCCCCCCGCTTGAGCTTCACTAGCTCACAGCGAACAGAGCACCTCCTCCAATCCCCCGGCGGTGGGCTGGGAGTGCGTGAAGAAGCGCCGCGTCGACGGTCCATGATGGAATGGATTTTTAGGTCAAAGGCGCTCAGATGAAGTATTCGCGGGAGGAAGATGGTGTGGTTTGGATCTGGATTTTTGCCTCTTTTGTAGGCGGATTACTCGCACGACTGGGGGGTGAAACGTAAAAGACACCCTGGCTTTCCGCATTCGTGCGACGCGTGGAAAAAGACCATTATTGGGCGTGGAAGCTGAGAAACACAGTATTTATGATGAAGCCGGACACTGTTTGGCAGGTACATGGGACTTGAAGGGAGAACTCGCCTTGCAACGTCGAAGACTATATACGCGCTGGACTTATCGTCATTGAAGCCTGGTTCGGGACTACCGAGGAGTCTGGACTAGGGGTGTCCGGACAGCGGACAATCATCGTCCACGGACTCCAAGACTACGAAGATACAAGATTGAAGACTCCGTCCGTGTCCGGATGGGACTTTCCTTGGCGTGGAAGGCAAGGTTGGCGTACGGATATGTAGATCTCCTACCATTGTAACCGACTCTGTGTAACCCTAGCCTCCTCCGGTGTCTATATAAACCGGAGGGCTTTAGTCCGTAGGACACAACATACATTACAACAATCATACCATAGGCTAGCTTTAGGGTTTAGCCTCCTTGATCTCGTGGTAGATCCACTCTTGTACTACCCATATCATCAATATTAATCAAGCAGGACGTAGGGTTTTACCTCCATCGAGAGGGCCCGAACCTGGGTAAAACATCGTGTCCCTCGTCTCCCGTTACCATCCGCCTAGACGCACAGTTCGGGACCCCCTACCCGAGATCCGCCGGTTTTGACACCGACAGTGAGGATCACCTTGACTCAAGCATAATGTAAAACATAAAGTAAAAGATAGGCCCTTCGCAGAGGGAAGCAGAGGTTGTCATGTGCGTTTAGGGTTGATGCATGAAATCTTAATGCAAAAGAACATCACTTTATATTGCCCCTTGTATGTGGACCTTTATTATGCAGTCCGTCGCTTTTATTACTTCCGCAACAAGTTCGTACAAAGTTTATTTTCTCTGCACTAATAAGTCATACATATTTAGAGAGCAATTTTTATTGCTTGCACCGATGACAACTTACTTGAAGGATCTTACTCAATCCATAGGCAGGTATGGTGGACTCTCATGGCAAAACTGGGTTTAAGGATATTTGGAAGCACAAGTAGTATCTCTATTTGGTGCAAGGAATTTGGATAGCATGAGGGGGAAAGGCAAGATCAACATGTTTGGAAGGTCAATGACAATATACTTTAACTGAGATGTCGGAAAACATAAACCATTACGTTGTCTTGCTTGTCCAACGTCAACTCTTTTAGCATGTCATACTTAATGAGTGCTTCACAGTCATAAAAGATGTCCAAGATAATATATTTATATGTGAACCCCTCTTTCCTTATCACTACCTACTAATTGCAACGATGACCGAGGCTACGTTCATCAACTCTCAACAATTTTTATGCCTCATACTTTCTATGTGTGAAGTTATCACTATCCATAAGATCAATATGAACTCTTTCGTTCTATCTACTTTCTCAAGATCATTGCGACATAGCAAGGCCCTTGACTCAACACTAATCTTTATTATAGATAGCACACGGACTCGATTACATAAAGAGATCACAAAGAAAAAACTCAAAACTACTTGATACCAAAACTTCGAACTAATAGATCAAGATACTACTAAAGGATCGAACTAAATAAAGCGGTAAAGATAGGAGTGTGATGGTGATACGATACCGTGCCACCTCCCCCAAGCTTGGCTGTTGCCAAGGGGAGTACCCATACCCATGTGATTAGTTCTTCGGAGGTGGTGGAGGTGGTGATGATGACGGTGGATAATCGCACATCGAGCGCAAAAGCTCCTCCAACTTGCGGATAATGCCCTTGAGCCCAGCAATATGATCTTTCAACAAAATATTCTCCTCTGTGAGGTACTTGTTCTGTATGCGGGCTAACTCAATCATCTTGAAAGCTTCAATCTCTATTGGAGTGAAAAGGTTAGGTAAAGGTTGAGAGATGTCTTCTTCTTTCACCACCGGAGCTTGAGCCTTCATGGCCTTCTTGATCCCTTCATCCTTGTTGATCTCTTCTGGTTCCTCTCTTTTCAACTCTATCTTCAATAGCCAAGCATCCTTATCTTCGTTGTTGGAGGAGGGAGAAGTCATGGTGCTCTAAATCTGCAACAGAAACAGCTCGAAACGAAAACAGAGGATATTTGTGTGATACGATGGTCAAAACCTTCGGGAGTATATATAATGAATTTTTACTGACCAAAATACGTAACATACAAGAAAACGGAGTCTGGGAGGCACAAGAGGTGCCCACGAGACAGGGGGTGCCCTATAGGGGGGCGCGCCCTCCTCTCTCGTGGGAGCCTCGTGTCCCTTTCGGACTACTTCTTTCTTCCTAAAATTCTTAAATAATCCAAAACTGATAAAAATTGCCATTAGAGTTGTTTTGGAGTCGGTTTACTTACCGTACCACTTACCTATGCCTTTTTGAAGTCTGGAACATTCTGGAAAGTATCTCTTATGTATTCCTCAGGGGTTATGGTTTTAATAATATTAGTTTCAACATTGATAGGATTACCTGAAATATAATGTTTAATTCTTTGACCATTTACCACCCTCGGATTTGTGCATTCGAAGTTGTTGATTTTTATAGCACCAGAATGATAGACCTCCTCGATAACGTACGGACCTTCCCATTTTGAGAGAAGCTTTCCTGCAAAAAATCTTAAACGAGAGTTGAACAATAACACATAATCTCCTATGTTAAACTCACGCTTTTGTATCCTCTTATCATGCCAGCGTTTGACTTTTTCTTTGAAAAGCTTAGCATTCTCATATGCTTGGGTTCTCCATTCATCAAGTGAGCTAATATCAAATAACCTTTTCTCACCGGCAAGTTTGAAGTCATAATTGAGCTCTTTAATAGCCCAATATGCTTTATGTTCAAGTTCAAGAGGTAAATGACACGCTTTTCCATAAACCATCTTATATGGAGACATACCCATAGGATTTTTGTATGCAGTTCTATAGGCCCATAATGCATCATCAAGTTTTTGGACCAATTCTTTCTAGATCTATTACAGTCTTTTGCAAAATTAATTTGAGCTCTCTATTGCTCAACTCTACTTGACCACTAGATCAAGGGTGATAAGTAGATGCGATTCTATGATTGACATCATACTTAGCAAGCATCTTACGGAAAGCACCATGAATAAAGTGTGAACCACCATTAGTCATAAGATATTTAGGGACTCAAAACCTCGGAAAAATAACTTCTTTAAGCATTTTAATAGAAGTGTTATGATCAGCACTACTAGTTGGAATAGCTTGTACCCACTTAGTAACGTAATCAACAGCAACTAAAATATGGGTATAACCATTGGAGGCGGAAAAGGTCCCATATAATCAAAGCCCCAAACATCAAACGGTTCAATAACAAGAGAATAATTCATAGGCATTTCTTGACGTCTCATCGATGTTACCTATTCTTTGACATTCATCACAAGATCGACAAACTTACGAGCATCTTTGAAAAGAGTAGGCCAATAAAAACCAGATTGTAGTACCTTGTGTGCAGTTCTATCTCCAGCGTGGTGTCCTCCATAGGATTCAGAGTGACACTTGCATAGGATTCGTTCCTGTTCATGCTCAGGCACACAACGTCTAATAATATCATCTACTCCTTCTTTATAAAGGTGTGGATCATCCCAAAAGTAATGTCTTAAATCATAAAAGAACTTTTTCTTTTGTTGGTATGTGAAACTAGGAGGTATATATTTGGCAACAATGTAATTAGCATAATCAGCATACCAAGGAGCAGTACAAGAAGCATTGACAACCGCTAATTGTTCATCAGGAAAACTATCATTAATAGGCAGTGGGTCATCAAGAACATTCTCTAGCCTAGACAAGTTGTCTGCAACGGGGTTCTCAGCTCCTTTTCTATCAATAATATGCAAGTCAAATTCTTGGAGCAAGAGAACCCATCTAATGAGTCTAGGCTTAGCATCTTTCTTTTCCATAAGATATTTAATAGCAGCATGATCAGTGTGAGTAACTTTGGAATCAACAATATAAGGTCTAAACTTATCACATGCAAACACAACTGCTAAGAACTCTATTTCAGTAGTAGCATAATTTCTCAGGCAAGATCAAGAGTCTTACTAGCATCTTGGATAACATTCAATTTCTTATCGACTCTTTGCCCTAAAACAACACCTACAGCATAATCACTAGCATCGCACATAATTTCAAAAGGTAAATTCCAATCAGGTGGCTGAACAATAGGTGCGGTGATCAAAGCTTTCTTAAGTGTTTCAAATGCTTCTACACAATCATCATCAAAGACGAAAGGAATATCTTTTTGCAATAAATTAGTCAGAGGCCTAGAGATTTTAGAAAAGTCCTTAATGAACCTCCTATAAAAACCGGCGTGACCAAGGAAACTTCTTATACCTTTTATGTCCTTGGGACATGGCATCTTTTCAATAGCATCAACTTTGGCTTTATCAACTTCAATACCTCTCTCGGAGATCTTGTGCCCCAAGACAATGCCTTCATTAACCATAAAGTGACACTTTTCCCAATTCAGGACGAGACTAGTGTCTTCGCATCTCTGCAAAACTCGATCAAGGTTGCTCAAACAATCATCAAAAGAGGATCCATAGACGGAGAAGTCATCCCTTTCCTTCATAAACATATCGTTTTCATGGTCTGGCAAATATTGTTCTAACGGATCAGTTGGTGGAACAACAATGGAAGCAATACCAATAATTTCATCCTTACTAGATGGTTCCTCTTCACGGTGTTGTCTACGAAATTTAGAAAAGTTGAACTCATGAGACATATCACCTAGACCAATAGTAACTACATCCTTTTCACAATCTATCCTAGCATTAATGGTGTTCAAGAACGGTCTACCAAATATAATGGGACAAAAGCTATCTTGTGGGGAGCCAAGAACAAGAAAATCAGTAGGATATTTAGTTTTCCCACACAAGACTTCAACATCTCTAACAATTCCCATTGGTGAAATAGTATCTCTATTGGCAAGTTTAATTGTGACATCAATATCTTCTAACTCAGTAGGTGCAATATCGTGCTTAATTTCTTTGTATTAGTCAATAGGTATTGCACTAGCACTAGCACCCATATCACATAAGCCATGATAGCAATGATCTCCTATTTTAACAGAAATAACAGGCATGCCTACCACATGTCTATGTTTATCTTTAGCACAAGGTTTCGCAATTCTAGCAGTTTCATCACAGAAATAAATAACATGCCCATCAATATTATCAGACAAGAGATCTTTAACAATAGCAACATTAGGTTCAACTTCGATTTGCTCAGGAGGTGTATAAGTTCTAACATTGCTCTTACGAACAACAGTCGAAGCTTTAGCATGATCTTTTATCCTAATAGGAAAAGGAGGTTTTTCAACATAAGCAGTAGGAACAATAGGATCGCTATATGTAATAGTCTTCTCTTCGACTGTAATAGGTGCAACTATTTTCACTTCAACAGGAGGATTATATTTAAACCACTTCTCTTTAGGGAGATCAACGTGAGTAGAAAAAGTTTCACAAAAAGTAGCTACTATCTTAGAGTCAAGTCCATACTTAGAGCTAAATCCACGAAAAGCATCGGTATCCATAAAACATTTAACACAATCAAACTTAGGTGTCATACCTGACTCCTTACCATCGTCAGAACCCCAATCTTCAGAGTTGCGTTTAATTCTTTCCAATAAGTCCCATTTGAAATCAATAGTCTTCAAAGATATAGGAACCAAAGACAGAAGTGTTGAGCAAGTTGCGATTATCAAGAGAAAGCCGAGCATAAAATTCTGAATAATCATTTCCCGAGAGAGCTCATGATTGGGGCATGAATACAACATTGACTTAAGCCTCCCCCAAGCTTGAGCGATGCTTTCTCCTTTGCGAGGCCAGAAATTATATATGTAATTACGATCACGATGAACAAGATGCATAGGATAGAACTTCTGGTGAAATTCCAACTTCAATCGCTTATAATTCCAATATCTCGTATCATCACATAGCCTATACCATGTCATTGCATCTCCCTTCAAAAATAAAGGGAAGACCTTCCTTTTGACAACATCATCTGGAATACCTGCAAGCTTAAATAATCCACAAACTTCATCCACAAAGATAAGGTGTAAGTCGGGATGTAGTGTTCCGTCTCCTGCAAAAGGATTAGCTAGCAGTTTTTCTATCATACCCGAAGGAATCTCAAAGTGAATATTTTCATAAGGTTCAGAGGTTGAGGAGCATATCTTTGCTCTTCTGGTTGGGGTGAAGATACCCCAAACAAGCCCCTCAAAGGATTAGTTTCCATAGTGACAAGTAATGAGAAAATTTCAGCACACTATATAAATGTTTCCTTACCAAGTTCCACTCACCAAGAGCGCTTATGCTCCCCGCAACGCTTGCTTTAAAAGAGTCTTAATGACCCACAAGTATAGGGGGTCTATCATAGTCCTTTCGATAAGTAAGAGTATCGAACCCAACGAGGAGTAGAAGGAAATGATAAGCAGTTTTCAGTAAGGTTTTCTCTGCAAGCACTGAAATAGTAGGTGATAGATAGTTTTGTGGTAAGATAAATAGTAACGAACAAAAGTAAATAAAGTAAATAAAGTGCAGCAAGGTGGCCCAATTCTTTATGTAGCAAAGGATAAGACTGGACAAATTCTAATAATGGAGAAGGAGCTCCCGAGGACACATTGGGAATTATCGTCAAGCTAGTTTTCATCACATTCATAAGATTCGCGTTCGGTACTTTGATAATTTGATATGTGAGTGGACCGGCACTTGGGTACTGCCCTAACATGGACAAGCATCCCACTTATGATTAACCCCTATTGCAAGCATCCGCAACTACAAAAAGGAGTATTAAGGTAAACCTAACCACAACATTAAACATATGGGTCCATATCAACCCCTAACGAAGCAATGCATAAACTAGGGTTTAAGCTTCTGTCACTCTAGCAACCCATCATCTACTTATTACTTCCATATGCCTTCCTCTAGGCCCAAATAATGGTGAAGTGTCATGTAGTCGACGTTCACATAACACCACTAGAGGAAAGACAACATACATCTCATCAAAATATCGAAGCGAATACCAAATTCACATGACTACTAATAGCAAGACTTCACCCATGTCCTCAGGAACAAACGTAACTACTCACAAAGCATATTCATGTTCATAATCAGAGGGGTAATAATATGCATAAAGGATCTGAACATATTATCTTCCACCAAGTAAACCAAATAGCATCAACTACAAGGAGTAATCAACACTACTAGCAACCCACAGGTACCAATTTGTGGTTTTGATACAAGATTGGATACAAGAGATGAACTAGGGTTTTGAGATGAGATGGTGCTGGTGAAGATGTTGATGGAGATTGACCCCCTCCCGACAAGAGGATCGTTGGTGATGATTTCCCCCTCTCGGAGGGAAGTGTCCCCGGCAGAACAGCTCCGCTAGAGCCCTAGATTGATTCCGCCGAGGTTCCGCCTCGTGGCGGCGGAGTTTCGTCCCATTGGCTTGCCCACGATTTTTTCCAGGGGAAAACCCTTCATATAGCAGAAGATGGACGCCAGAAGCCCACTAGGGGGCCCAGGAGATAGGGGGCACGCCCTACAGGGGGGCGCCCCCCTGTCTCCTGGACAGAGTGTGGGCCCCCTGGCCTATTTCTTTTGCCCAAAAATTCTTATTAAATATAAAAAGTTGTTTCATGGAGTCTCAGGTCTTTTGGAGTTGTGTAGAATAGGTTTCCAACATTTTCTCCTTTTCCAGCCAGAATTCCAGCTGACGGCATCCCCCCTCTTCATGGTAAACCTTGTAAAATAAGAGAGAATAGCCATAAGTATTGAGATATAATGTGTAATAACATCCCATAATGCAATAAATATTGATATAAAAGTATGATGCAAAATGGACGTATCACTCGCCTTCAGGCCAGCCGCATCCACGCTACCCGACGAGAAAGTGGGTCAGGAGGCCCTAGAAGCAGCGCCGGCCAAGAAGAAGCAATTGTTCTCCCAAGACCGAGCCAAGACGAAGCAAGTGCTGGTCAGTGAAGATGGGCGGCCAGCGCCACCTTCACCATAGGGGCTGGTCTCCCTCATGACCAAGAAGAGGTATTGGTTAGCTTTTTGCGAGCCAACAAGGATGTATTCGCTTGGGAGCCCAAACACCTGGTCGGGGTCCCAAGGGGAATAATCGAGCACCACCTGAGGGTATGTCCAAATGTGCGACCAGTAAAGCAGAAGGCCCGTCACCATTCCACTGAGAAACAGGCCTTCATCATCCAGGAAACCCGCACGCTACAAGCCGCAGGGGTCATCAGAGAGGTACGAACCCGGAATGGCTGGCGAACCCCGTCATTGTCCCCAAGAAAGGAGGGAAGGAAAGTATGTGCATCGACTTCACCAACCTCAACAAGGCCTGCCCGCAAGATCCTTTCCCGCTCTCTCGCATTGACCAAATCGTGGATTCCACCACCGAATGCGACCTGTTATGCTTCTTGGATGCCTTCTCGGGCTACCACCAGATCAAGATGGCCGTGTAGGATGTGGAGAAGACGGCGTTCCTGACCCCCTGAGGGGTGCACTGCTACACCTGCATGCCCTTCGGGCTACGTAATGCCGGGGCAACCTTCCAGCGGCTGATGCATATCGCCCTGGGCTCGTAGCTCGGGAGGAATGCAGAGGCCTATGTTGATGATATAGTGGTAAAGTCTCGGAAGACTAGGACCCTGATAGGAGATCTGGAGGAGTCGTTTGCCAGCCTGCGCAAGGTGGATCTTCTGTAAGTGCATCTAGTGCCCCTTAGTGATTTTGGTGTATTGAAGACTTATAGGTTAAGAGACTAATGCGTTTGTGAGTGTACACAGGTCTTTAAGTCTATGAGGAGTTTGATATTTACAGAGAAAGTCGACCCTAAAAATGAAGTTTTTCGATCAAGACTTTGATATTTCAAGACTTTTCAAGACTTTGAAAGTGAAGAAATTGGTGTGACCTTGAAGACTTGGTATTCATTTGAGGAACATGAAGCGTGAAGACTTTTGTTTTCGTAGTTTCATTTTTCTTTCTTGAGTCATAGGAAACACCGTCATCGTTAAAGGGGTCGAGGAAATACTAAGGAAAAATTTCCATGTGATGCTCAACTCAAAATCCTACACCTACCAATCCCTTCGAGTGAAGCCTTTGAAATCTCATACAGATTCGGTCATTTTCTTGAAAGGATGAGACGAAGTTCTTCCAGTCACGATGAATTTGTTCTCGATCGAGGAGTTAGGAATTCGCCGTCTGAATTGCCTACACAGTGAGGAACATGATAGCCCTGAGGAATTTGAGAGCCAAATTTCCGACCGTTGCTATGTTGCGCGCCAGCTATCCCAAAATATCCTATCCACCTAACGATCATATCATTGAAGGGCATTTATGTCTTATCATGTCGGGCTGCTCCCTAGGCTATAAATAGCCGCCCCCTACAACCACTAGCTGGTTGGCTCCTCCGAGAGAACTTGACACTTGTCATTTGAGAGCAACCCATCCTCCGAGGACTTTGAGTGAAAATCATCAAGTGAGGAAAACCCAAAACCAAACCCCTACAAACCCAAAGTGATTGGGCATCACTGAAGAAATTGATCCTGCGTGGATCCGACGCTTGTTACCTTTGAAGACTGTGCTTCTTCCAGACGGTTAGGCGTCATGGTCTAGAGCATCCAAGAGGAATTGTGGATCGTCGAGTGACCAAGTCTGTGAAGGTTTGGAAGTCGCCTGAAGACTTACCACGAGTGATTGGACGAGGTCTGTGTGGCCTTTGTTCAAGGAGAATACGGTGAGGACTGGGTGTCCTGAGCTGCGTGCTTAGTGACTGGGTGTCCGGGACTGCATGTCCTCGAGGTTAAATACTCAGCCGCTCCAACTAGACGTACAACTGAGACAGCAGTTGGAACTGGTCTACCAAATCATTGTCTTCACCAACCTAACTGGTTCTATTTCCTCAACCCTTGCATTTCCTCATTATGTGTTGAGTGCTTGCTCATATCGTGCTTGAAGACTTTGACTGAAGACTTTCTCAATTTCCTCAGTTCAATTTCTTCAGTCTGTTTGTCTTCATCTTGTGTTATCCTGTGATTGCGCTTTCTGTACTCTGTGCTAGTCTTCATTTCATCATGATGACCATGCTTGTATTCTGTTATGATTACTTCTGAGTACTTATTCCGCCGAAAGTAGTTCTTCGCTAAGGAATTTCCTCACCAGCAAATTCCTCAGTGAAGGACTCATAAAAATCGCCTATTCACCCCCCCTCTAGTCGATATAACGCACTTTCAATTGGTATCAGAGCAAGGTACTCCCTTGTTCTGTGTGATTTTGGTTGAACCGCCTGGAGTTTTAGTTATGTCGACCGTAGGTATGAAGAAAGTGACATGCCCTATCTTTGAAGGTCATGATTATCCCAAGTGGAAGGCCATGATGAGGAAGCGCCTCATGGCAATGAACAGTGAGCTGTGGACCGTCACTGAGATTGGTCTTACTGATCTATGCAAGATGGCGGACGCTGATGATATTCGCAAGTACACTCGACTTGACATCTTGGCGAAGGATATCATCATTCTCGCCTATCCGAGATGAATTCAGGCGCATTATGCATCTTGGCAATTCGAAGCTTATCTGGGACCGAATCTCTGATGTCTATGAAGGTCATCGAACCCGTCATGATCCTTGGTTTGAGGACTTCAAGGAATCTCTCAAAACGATGACTTTCGAGTCAGAATCATCATCTTCTGCATCATGTCTCATGGAAAAGGGTGACGAGGTAACCGAATGCTCCTCATCCGAGTTTTGTGACGATGAATCTGATAATGATGAATCTGATGATGATATTGAATCTTGTTATACCAAACTTGTTTGCATTGCCACTAAACAACAAACGGCTTTGGAACAAGTTCAAAACATGCTAGACAAAAGTGATGGTATGTTGGGTAAAGAAATGGATCAGTCAAAAGCATTGGGTGAATGTCTTCAGAGACTTCATTCCAAGTTTGACGCCCTTCAAGATCAACATAATGCCCTCTTGACTGATCACGAGAAGCTTTCTTCTGAATCTCTTCAAAGAAAGCAAGATCTTGAGAAGCTAAGAGTGAGTTATGAAGATCTTCAGAAGGAGCGCGATTCATTACTAGCTCAACAAATCAGCACTTCTCAGGAAGAATTTGTTCCTCCATGCTTAAAGTGCATTGAATGTGAATCTGCTAATTCTTCACCTGAATGTTCAAATGCTTCAACTGTTACAAATTCTTCACCTGCCTCTGCTACCACTAATTCCTCATCTGAGGACATTGCTAGTATCACTCACAATGCAGGGCTGAAGGAATTGTACATGACAGGCATGTACAAAAGCCTCAAAGGGCATCGACTCTGTGTGATGTGCTTAAAAGCAGATCCTCAATGAAACCCTAGGAAAGAGGGTATTGCCTTTGAGAGGAAACTCAATCTTGATGGAACATATTGAAGCCCGAGCAGTACCCCAAAACCTCATGGGTTGTTGCAAAGGGACCTCCATTGATCCATCTAACTTATCTGGCTTTACATGTGAATCTCCTCATTCTTCTGATGAGTCATTTGACTCCAACTATAAACTGTTCGAAAATCAGAATGGTGAAGTATTTGCTAGATATGTTGGCACTAACTTCAGGAATGGTTCTCCTATGAAGAAAATCTGGGTTCCCAAGAAGTGCCTTGAAAGTCTTCAGGTGAATGTCCTCATGACACCACCTGTGAAGAACAGGAACCCCATATCAAATTCTTCATATGGACCAAATTCTTCATATGGATCCAAGTCCTCATACGGACCAAATTCCTCACATGGATCAATTTCCTCAAAAGGATCAAAGTCCTCATATGATTATCATCGTGCTAACAACTCTGTCTCGCAGGGTAGAGCTAAGGGCTATGAATATGTGCATTATTCCTCTAACCATTATGTTCATAAGTCCTCGAAGAATTTCTCTGCTTATTCATATGTTTACACTAACCCCTCTTATGTGAAACGAAATGGTTTGGCCTCTATGCCACTATCCTTGTATGGTGCTCGCAGAGTGATAAACTCTTTGCCGCCCCTTCAGATGTGGTGGTGAAGAAAAAGAACTAATCTCTTCTGCAGGGTCAGGTCTCCAGACATGCTTTAACGTCTGAAGAATTTGCTGGGGACCTGACAAAATTTCCTGAAAGGACGCAGGCGAATCATGATGAAATGAACCTTCATTTCACACGTCCTCATCTTGCTATATCTCATTTATCGCTTGATGAAATTCATCTGATGAACTTGATATCATATTCTTCACTGATGAAGCATATGAGATTGTAAGCTACACTAATTCATCTGCAGGATGATCAACCCAAAGCTACAGAATGGGTCCTCGATAGTGTATGTACGAATCACATGACTGGTGACAAGAATCTATTGATGGATGCTCCCTTATCACCGTCACATCTGAAGCATATCATCTTTACTAACAAAGGCAAAAGTCAAGTGTTGGGTCTTGGTAAGGTTGCAATCTCTAAGGATAAACACATGGACAAAGTCATGCTTGGTGAGTCCCTAGGATACAACCTCATGTCAGTCTCAATGCTTTGTGATCTTGATATGGTTGTTGTCTTTGGCAAGTATCGCTGTGTTGTGATTATGGAAGCTGACAATTCCAAAGTCTTCGAAGGCTTTAGGAGAGGAGATTTGTATATTGTTGATTTCTCTACAGGACCACAACCAGCCGTGTGTCTACTTGCAAAAGCTTCAGAAGGCTGGCTATGGCATCGACGACTTGGTCACGCAGGCATGAGGAATTTGCACACACTTGCGAAGAAGAAGCATGTCATTGGCATTGAGAATGTCAAATTCCTCAAGGATCACTTATGCGGAGCCTGTGAAGCTAGAAAAATTACCAATGCCAAGCATCCAGCGAAGACTATCATGACCACTACTCGTCCATTCGAATTGCTTCACATGGACCTCTTCGGACCTAATCATTACTCAGCAGTCACTAATGATGCATCTCTATATGGTTTTGTCATTGTTGATGATTACTCTCGATATACATGGGTACACATTGTTACTTACAAACATGAAGTGCGTGAAGTCTTCAAACGATTTTCCTTGAGGGCTTCAACCAACTTTGGTGTGAAGATCAAGCACATCGAAGTGACAATGGAACCGAGTTCAAGAATTCGGTCTTGATGACTATCTTGATGAACTTGGTATTACTCATGAGTTATCTGCTCCCTATACTCCTCGGCAAAATGGCGTCGTGGAGCGCAAGAACAGAACACTTGTTGAGATGGCTCGCACTATGCTTGATGAATACAAAACGCCTCAGCGTTTTTGGATTGATGCAATCGATACTGCGTGCCACATCATCAACAGAGTATATCAGCACAAATTCTTCAACAAGACGGCCTATGAACTCCTCACTGACAAGAAACACAATGTGAGTTATTTCAAAGTCTTCGGTGCTAAATGTTGGATTAGAGATCCTCACCACAACTCTAAATTTGCACCGAAAGCACATGAAGGTTTTATGCTTGGTTACGGAAAGGACTCGCACACCTACAGAGTCTTCAACATTGTTCTTCACAAGATTGTTGACACTGTAGATGTGCGGTTCGATGAAACTAATGGCTCGCAAAGAGAGCACCTACCTTCTGTGTTAGATGAACCAGCTCCTGAGGATTCTATCAAGTTCAAGGCAACTGAGGATGTCATTCCTACTAAAAAATCTGCTGAAGAATTCATTCCTGTTCATGAAGAACGTCGAGCTGATGCACCTGAAGAAAATGCTGAGGAAAATGGTGCTGAAGAAAATGCTGATCAAAATTCTCAGCGACAACCAGCTCATCCTTGCGTTGCAAAAGAAGTGTAAGTGGAGAAGATCATCGATGGCATTAGTGCACCAGGTCCTCTCACACGCTCAAAAGCTTCACATTTATCTAACTTTTGTGGGCACTATGCTTTTGTCTCTATCACAGAGCCCACTAAGGTAGATGAAGCATTTATGGAGCCGGAGTGGATTCAGGCTATGCAAGAAGAATTACATCAGTTTGAGCTTAACAATGTCTGGGAACTGGTCAATCGCCCAGATCCTCGCAAGCATAATATCATTGGCACAAAGTGGATCTACCGCAACAAGCAAGATGAAAATGGCCTTGTGGTGAGGAATAAGGCACGACTGGTAGCTCAAGGCTACACACAGGTTTTGAAGATCCAAAGAATCCTGACAAAGTCTTCAGACTCAATAAGGCCCTCTATGGCCTCAAGCAAGCCCCTCGGGCGTGGTATGATACATTGAAGGAATTCTTCATGAAGAATGGCTTCACACCCGGTTCACTCGACCCTACTCTCTTTATTAAATCTTATGATGGTGAACTGTTTGTGTGCCAAATATATGTTGATGATATTATCTTTGGCTGTCTTGACCAACGTTATAGTGATGAATTTGCCTATATGATGAGTGAAGAATATCAAATGTCTATGATGGGAGAGTTGAAATTCTTATTAGGTCTTCAAATTAAATCAAGGCGCAATGGCATATTCATATCTCAGAGAAATACCTCAAAGATGTACCGAGGAAATTCGGCATGCAAGATTGCAAAGGCGTCAAAATTCCTATGCCCACAAATGGCCATCTATGCATCGATGAAAATGGTATTGACTTGATCACAAGGTATACCGCTCCATGATTGGTTCTTTATTGTACTTATGTGCATCTAGGCGGATATAATGCTTAGTGTTTGCATGTGTGCCCGATTTCAAGCTGCACCAAGGAATCACACCATAAGGCTGTGAAGCATATTCTTCGATATCTAGCTCACACACCAACACTACGATTATGGTACCCCAAGGGCTCTGCTTTTGATCTCATTGGATATTCGACTCGACTATCTTTGGTGATCGTGTGGACCGCAAGTCAACATCGGCACTTGTCATTTCCTCGGACGATCTTTGGTCCGTTGGTCCTCGAAGAAAGTAATCTGCGTATCACCGCTTCATCTGCGGAAGCTGAATACATTGCTGCTGGCTCTTGATGTGCTCAACTGCTTTGGATGAAGCAAACCCTCAAGGACTATGGCGTCAACGTGAAGAATGTGCCTCTCCTCTGCGACAATGAGAGTGCCATCAAGATTGCTCACAACCCAGTTCAGCACTCGAAGACAAAGCACATTCATCCTAACACTTATGCAAAATTGATGACTTAGATGTGCAACACATGAAGAAACGTTTTTCTTCAATCAATGAAGAATAACACTCTAAGTGTGAAGAAATTAATGAAGAATTAGATTCTCAGAACCCTACGACAATTGTACGCGGTGTCTGAAATCATCATTCTTATACGGTGGGTCATGCCACCACAAAAAGTTGAAAATCTTCAATTTGAGTTTTTCCTCACTTTTGAAAGTCTTCAGTTTTTCAAATTCTTCAACTTTGCAAAATCTTCACTGTTTCCGTCGTTTTTCTTCATTGGCTATATATATATATGAGTTTATGTCCTCTACAGCATTCACTTATGGCTATTTCTTCAAGTTGCTTTTTCTGCTAAGTGAATGTGATCGGACCCTTCCCCCTCTGTGCTATACTCAACCCAATCTATTCACAAATTCTTCATGTGCGTTCTAATTGAAACTCGTTCAAAATCTTCACTGTGTCCTTGTCAGCTGAAGAAATTGCGAATGAAACTTTAAAACAAATCTTATCCAGATTTTCGGTTTTGCTGCTCAAACCGTTCCGCATCCCACGATGCATTATTCTATTCACCCACGATCTCAACTACACTGTACGTGGGTGACACATGTCGCGTGAAGGAGAAAGGGCAGGGGCATGTTCGTCCCAAAATCTTCGGGCGAACAGTTTTTCACCGTGTCTATAAATACCCCTCTCCCCTTCCTCACTTCATTTACTCCGCTCGATTGCTTCTCTCTTGCTCGAGCTCCTCAAACCCTAGCGCCGCCGCTACTCCATCGTCGCCGGTGAGGAAGAGCTTCGCTGCCTCGACCTCGTCGCCGTCGTACTCGCGCGGATTTATGAAATCTTCACTCCGCCGCCGCCGTAGCTGTCTCCCTCTGCCAAGTTAGGCGTGGGAGATCTAACTGACGAACTTCACATCTGTTCTTCTCGGTTAAATCGTGTTCTTCACTTCGGTAATTAAAAGTTACTTTTATTACTCACTTTGATTCTCAAACTTTCCTAAAAATCTTCAAAGGTGTTTATTCCTCAAATCTTCACACATATGAACACCTCACACATCATATGATCTTGAACTATTTCTCTAAGCAATCATTTTCTTCAAGATTCCCTAATTGTGTGGATCTTCGATCTGTACAACTCTGGAACCTAAGACAAGAACGCTTAGTGAAATTCCTCAAGGTTTATCTGGTCAAATTCCTCAAAACTTGTCTTTTCGAAAAACGTTCTGAGAACGCATATGACCTCTCCAAATTCCTCGCACCTATACTCTGTTCACAGGCACTCATGTCCGTTGCTAAATCACTAGGTTCTCATCAACTTAACTCATTTGCAGCGTTCCTCGAAGAAAAATTGCATACTTCTTCAGAGTGTTCAATTGTTCAAATTCCTCATCTGAAGAATATGGCTGAAGGTAAGAGACCGCAGAAAGGAGGAAAGAAACCTGAGGTTATGACTGCGTTTGAAATCCCTGAGGAAATTTATGCTGGCTATTGCACACCTGACGAAGCAAAATTTGGCAAAGAAAGCAAAAATCGGTGCAAGGTGCGCATATAGAAGATTGAACGGAGATGGGCAAGGGAATGGAGGGAATACCGATATGTGACTCCAAAGTACATGAAGAAATTTGCCCTCAATCCTCCATGCCCAAGAGCTCCATTGGCACCTGGCCAAGTAGCTGATCCCACCAGCATCAAGAGTGGTGAGGACTTTCCTGAAGAATGGGCTAAGCGCCAAGCTAAATTGGCAAGACAAGCCAAGGAGGCGGTGAAGAAATTCAATGAGGATTACGCCATCGCTGTCAGAATCGAGGCCTTGGTCAGGCCAAGGAAATCTATGCCAAAGAAGCTGCTCGTAAGCCAAGTGCTTCACCAACAGCGCCCTCACGGCCAAGTTCTCGGCAATGCCCTCACGGCAAATTCCTCACACTGCCATCTGCTCCACCAAAGTCCTCGGCAGCTCCTTCAAAGTCCTCGGCTCCTGTGCATCGGCTACATGTCAAAGGACTACGGGTTTCTCGATTGCCTCCGTGTTTCGTGAGTTCCTCAGCTGCACCTATTTCCTCATCAGGCCCCACACTGTTGAAGACTAAAGCAACAGCAGGACGCGGTCCTCGGCCAAGTCCAAGGAAGAAACAGGTCGCATTCCATGTGCCCTCTGATGATGAACTTGCAGAAATCATCAGAGACAGATAGGTGAAGGCCGCGAGAGCCAAAGGCACATCTGTGCCACTGCTTTTGGATCCACAGAAAATCCTCGATTACATTGATCTCTGGCACAAGGATCCAAACACCCCAATGCCTGATTTTCATCTGACTCCTGGTCAAAGTCACATGCTGACCCATTTCATCATGCAAGAGAAATGGAAGTTTGAAAAGGCAAGAGAGCTCAAGAAATCTCAATACAGAAAGGAGAAGCTCCTGAAGAAAAATGTTGTCAGAATGACACCTGAGGAACTTCTCAAGGCTCAGTCTGAAATTCAAGCCCTCAGCAAAGACTTTGATGCCTACTATGCTGATTGGCAAGGAGCCAAAGTGAGATTCGTCAATCTGACGAAGAAATTGACAAATGTTGCAGCCCCACTGCAACAAGAAAATTCTCAGGCTGCAGACTCTGCTCAGCCTGCTGAAGAACATGCCAGCACCGCTGATGACTTTCAGCCTACTCAAGAAAATGCTAGTTCCGGGCTGATGACTCCATTCCACCCCGTGATGAAATTGCTGGGCATCCACTAGTGGTGCGCTCAAGAAATCGAAGAGATCAGGCAATCTGCATCGGCCAGCTCAAGAAAATCAACCAGATTCCTCGGCTCCTCCGCGCCTACACCAACTCCAATTCTTCCATCTGCCTATGAGGTGAAGAAGACCAAGGCTGCAGAGCGAGCTACAGTGAAGAAAAGGAAGGCATCAGCTGCGTCAAATTCTTCGGCTGCGAAGAAACTGAAGCCAATGACTAGCTCACTTGAAAATCCAATTGATGCTGTTCCAATTTCCTCCATGCCATCAAAGGACCTTGTTCCTTTTGGAGAAGACTATGTGATCCCAAGCAGATCGGATGAAGAAAATCATTCTGCTGCTTCATCAGAGCAGATTGATGAAGAAATTGAAGTGGATGCAATCCCTTCAACGCCAGTCATTTCCTCACCTATGCCTCAGTTCACAGCTGAAGAGGCTGGTGTTGAGGAAATTGAAGATGAAGATGTGGATATAGGATGCACCACACTGTGATGAATGATGACTTTTGGGAAAGTCAAGATCCCAATACTCCTCTATTCACACCTATCCAACAGATTCCTCGGTCCCCGCAACAACAGTTCAACTGGCTCAAGAAACTCAACCCACTCCCTCTGTTCATGAAGATATTCCAGCCGTTAGTCTTTGAAGAACCTCTTCTGCTGATCTTAAGGTTGCACAAGAAGAGGAACCAGAAATTCCTCACCAAGAACTGAGCTCGCGATTCCTGAGGTGGTACTGCAACTCACTGACACCCCTCTGCCAAAGCCGAAGAATCCGTTCTCAAGAAAACAAAAGTTCAAGGCTGAAAACTTCTTTTCCGAGCATGTATTCTTCACTGATTACAACCCCTATGACTCTGCTCGCATAAGGAAAAGGCGTTTCTGGACTGCCAGTCAAGCCAACTTCTATTCCTCAGTGATGTTTGACAAAGACAAAATCTTCGATCATGAACATATTCCTCACGTGGATATGGAATCTCTGCCATGCTTCGAGCCAGTCCTCGGTGTTCTTCACGATGCAGGATTACTCAATTTCTGCACTGACATCTGTGATTGGAATGAAGAACTCATTCTTGATTCACGCTACATCGCATATCTTTGGAAGCGTGAAGATGTCAACTCATGGGTGTTGGATTGATGACTGAAAACACTCACTACAAGGCACCAAAGAACTGAATTGCTTCGTGTCCTTCCTCTCGATCCTCCCCATGACGAGGCACGTTGCATCTACAAATGACCCTGAATCGACAAATCACTATATGCAAGTGCTCATGAAGCCCTTGAAGCCTGGGCAGGCCCCACGAACCAAATTCCTCGTCAAGGAATTACTCTATGTGCCTCGGACTGTCTATCGCATTCTGTCGAAGACAATGAGTCCTATCAAAGGCCACGACTCAAATGATGAAGAAGTCGTTGGCATCATGAAGAATATGCTTTTCAACATCATTCATGGTGTTCCCGTCAACTTCCATGATTTCTTCATGAGGACTCTGGCCAATATTGCTATGTCACCATTCGAGCTGAAGCCCTATGCGCCTTGGATTATGAGATTCATCAGGGCAAGATCTTCGCTGAATTAAAAAGCTGACACTCTGAACCATGGTAGCTACTTGCCTCCCATTGAAATCCTCAAACGGCCAGTTTTATCATCTGATGATAAAGGCAAGGCAGCTGCTGTGATTGATGAAGGCATTCGTCCATTGGATGGTCAATTTCGCCTGGCTACATCTTACTCTACCAATGACGACTCTGCCACACATGACACTGCCGCAAATACCTCAGCTAAGCAAAATCCTCAAGCCACAAAGACCTGTGGTGATGACTGACCGTGAGTTACTCCTTAGTCTTCATCAGAAGGTTGATCGCAATCACAAATGGGTAAAGCGTCAGTTTGGTGCACTTCTTCACAACATGACCTCAACACACAATGCAGTGAAGAAGAACCAATACTACCTTCATGAAACCTTCAACCGCACCTGGGCTGTCCTCACTCATGTCTATAGCGCTGAAGAACTCAAGACTATGGGTCTCAAGGAAGAATTTGACTGGTCTGCACCTCCTCCGAAGAAATTCAAAAGGGTCAAAGTTCCTCCACTGGTGGCCAGCTCTTATTCTTCATCGCGTGACACTGATGAGTATGAAGATTTGGACGACACTGCGGCAGGCCCTGCTACAACAAACAACCGACAACAACTGGCGCTCCTCCATCATCTTGAAATTCTTCAGGGGCGTTAGTCCTCAGTTTCAATCCTTTTGGTCATTTGATGACAAAGGGGGAGAAATCTGAGTTAGTCTTCAAGCGGGTCTATATTAAGGGCATTTTTTAAGTTACAACTCTCGTTCTTCTGAAACTTTTATTTGGATCGAGTTGTAATCTTAAACCCGATGGTGCACTGATGCTTTTGTTGCATTATGCTCTGAAACTTTTGATGCTTTCGGCATGCTTATTCCTCGTTAATATTCTTGCACGCATGCTGAATTTCATCAAGCACCATATTTCATCATGCATTTCAAATTCTTCATATTATATATCAAATGCGTGTATGAATTACAAGATATACGGGGACATCTCCATGATTCAACTCTTCAAATGTGCATTGCCTCAAACGCAAATTCCTCACTATGCACATCTTCAGGGGGAGTTCTTCTATATCTTGCAATCAAATTCCTCAATATCAGTATTTACACTTCATATGTTTATCCCCGTTGAAAACTTAACCTATGTTGTCATCAATCAACAAAAAGGGGGAGATTGTAAGTGCATCTAGTGCCCCTTAGTGATTTTGGTGTATTGAAGACTTACAGGATAAGGGACTAATGCGTTTGTGAGTGTACACAGGTCTATAAGTCTATTAGGAGTTTGATATTTACAGAGAAAGTCGACCCCTAAAAATGAAGTTTTTCGACTGAAGACTTTGATATTCTGAAGACTTTGAAAGTGAAGAAATTGGTGTGACCTTGAAGACTTGGTATTCATTTGAGGAACATGAAGCGTGAAGACTTTTGTTTTCGTAGTTTCATTTTCTCTTTCTTGAGTCATAGGAAACACCGCATCGTTAAAGGGGTCGAGGAAATACTAAGGAAAAATTTCCATGTGATGCTCAACTCAAAATCCTACACCTACCAATCCCTTGAGTGAAGCCTTTGGAAATCTCATACAGTTCAGTCATTTTCTTGAAAGGATGAGCGAAGTTCTTCAGTGTTGATGAATTTGTTTCGACCGAGGAGTTAGGAATTCGCCAGTCTGAATTGCCTACACTGATGAGGAACAGAATAGCCCTGAGGAATTTGAGAGCCAAATTTCCGACCGTTGCTGTGTTGCGCGCCAGCTGTCCCAAAATATCCTATCCACCTAACGGTCATATCACTGAAGGGCATTTATGTCTTATCATGTCGGGCTGCTCCCTAGGCTATAAATAGCCGCCCCCTACAACCACTAGCTGGTTGGCTGCTCCGAGAGAACTTGACACTTGTCATTTGAGAGCAACCCATCCTCCGAGGACTTTGAGCGAAAATTATCAAGTGAAGAAAACCCAAAACCAAACCCCTACAAACCCAAAGTGATTGAGCATCACTGAAGAAATTGATCCTGCATGGATCCGACGCTTGTTACCTTTGAAGACTGTGCTTCTTCCAGACGGTTAGGTGTCATGGTCTAGAGCATCCAAGAGGAATTGTGGATCGCCGAGTGACCAAGTCTGTGAAGGTTTGGAAGTCGCCTGAAGAGTTACCACGAGTGATTGGACGAGGTCTGCGTGACCTTAGTCCAAGGAGAATACGGTGAGGACTGGGTGTCCTAAGCTGCGTACTCAGTAACTGGGTGTCCGGGACTGCGTGTCCTCGAGTTTAAATACTCAGCCGCTCCAACCAGACGTACGACTGAGACAGCAGTTGGAACTGGTCTACCAAATCATTGTCTTCACCAACTTAACTGGTCTCTATTTCCTCAACCCTTGCATTTCCTCATTACTGTGTTGAGTGCTTGTTCATATCTGTGCTTGAAGACTTTGACTGAAGACTTTCTCAATTTCCTCAGTTCAATTTCTTCAGTTTGTTTGTCTTCATCTTGTGTTATCCTGTGATTACACTTTCTGTACTCTGTGCTAGTCTTCATTTCATCATGATGACCATGCTTGTATTCTGTTATGCTTACTTCTGAGTACTTATTCCGCTGCAAGTAGTTCTTCGCTAAGGAATTTCCTCACCAGCAAATTCCTCTGTGAAGAATTCATAAAAATCGCCTATTCACCCCCCCCCCCTCAAGTCGATATAACGCACTTTCATCTTCAGCTTAATCCCGAGAAGTGTGTGTTCAGGGTTCCCTCTAGCAAGCTGCTGGGCTTCCTGGTGTCACACTGAGGGATCGAGGCCAACCGGGAGAAGGTCAAGGCGGTAGAGGACATGAGCCCCCCGCAAACCCTGAAGGAGATGCAGAAGATGGTGGGCTGCGTAACCTCGCTTGGGCGCTTCATTTCCAACCTGGGGGAGTGCGCCCTCCCATTCTTCAAGCTCATGAAGAGGAAGGAGCCATTCGAGTGGACCCCGGAGGTGGACGGAGCCTTTCAAGACCTCAAGAGATATTTGACCAACCCGCCGGTGATGGTGGCACCACGCCCTCTCGAGCCCTTGGTGCTATATCTGGCAGCCACCCCTCACTCAGCCAGCCCAGCCTTGGTGGCACTAAGGAAGGAACGCCTGTCCAATAAACCTCGGCAGGATGCACAACCATGGAGCAAGACACAGCACCCTCCGGACGACGCGTCTGGGGCCTCGACCGACCCGGTGGTCGACATTCCTCCCAAGGCCACGATCGACCCCGCAACCACCAAGGCTCCCGAGGGAGGACCTCATGAAGCCATGGAGGACCCGCGCCCTTGTGAAGAATGAGACTCCGCTGATGCCTCCCCCCTCGTCGAGCATCCTGTCTACTTTGTCAGCACGGTACTGAGGGAGGCCTGGGCGCGCTACCCCATGCCTCAAAAACTCCTGCTCGCGCTCCTGGTCGCCTCCATAAAACTGCGCCACTACTTTCAAGGCCACCCCATCAAGGTTGTTTCGGTGTATCCTCTGGAGAGGGTACTCCGGAGCCCGAATGCCGCCGGGCAAGTTGCTGAATGGAACATCGAGCTTCAAGTCCAATCTCGAGTTCAGCACCACCAGGGTCATCAAGAGTGCAGCCCTCGCAGACTTCGTGGCAGAGTGGACCGGCGCTCCCAACCACGGGGTAGGCGAGGATCGCTCCGTCCTGCCAGGAGGCGAAGAACCGGATGGATGGATCATGTACTTTGATGGGGCCATTTGCGAGACAAGGCGTGGGAGCGGGGGCCGTCCTCATCTCACCTGCCAAGGACAAGCTCTGCTATGCAGAGCAACTCTGCTTCCAGCAGGGCGAAAAGGTATCCAACAATATTGCAGAATTCGAAGGCTTGCTCACCGGACTCAGGGCCGCGGCCTCACTGGGAGTGAAGCGCCTCACCATCAAGGGCGACTCTCAGCTCCTCGTCAACTTCTCCAACAAGGAGTACACGCCTAAGGACGAGCACATGGAGCTGTACCTGGAAGAGGTGCGTAAGATGGAGAAGCGGTTCATGGGCGTGGAGCTGCAGCACCTGCCGTGCGAAACGAACAACATCGCCAAAAGAGCCTCCCGCAGGCTCCCTCGGGAGTCGGGGGTGTTTGAGGAGCGGCTCTTCAAGCCGTTTGCGACCCCCCCCCCCACTCCACGACTCCAGCACCGTGCTACGTCTCGAGCTTGCATTGGTTTTCCCCGAAGAGGAGGGGGTGATGCAGCACAGTAGCGTAAGTATTTCCCTCAGTTTTTGAGAACCAAGGTATCAATCCAGTAGGAGGTCACGCGCAAGTCCCTCGTACCTGCACAAAACGGTAGCAACTCGCAACCAACGCTTAGGGGTTGTCAATCCCTTCACGGTCACTTACGAGAGTGAGATATGATAGAGATAATATTTTTGGTATTTTTGGTATAAATATGCAAAGTAAAAAAGGTAAAGGCAAAACAAGTAAATAAAGTGATGGAGATTGATATGATGAGAATAGACCCGGGGGCCATAGGTTTCACTAGTGGCTTCTCTCAAGAGCATAGATATTCTACGGTGGGTGAACAAATTACTGTTGAGCAATTGATAGAATTGAGCATAGTTATGAGGTTATCTAGGTATGATCATGTATATAGGCATCACGTCGTGACAAGTAGATCAAACGATTCTCGCATCTACTACTATTACTCCACTCATCGACCGCTATCCAAAGATGCGTCTAGAGTATTAAGTTAAAAACAGAGTAACGCCTTAAGCAAGATGACATGATGTAGAGGAATAAATTCATGCAATATGATAAATACCCCATCTTGTTATCCTCGATGGCAACAATACAATACGTGCCTTGCAACTCTTTACATCACATCGAGTAAGGACACCGCAAGATTGAACCCAAAGCTAAGCACTTCTCCCATTGCAAGAACTACCAATCTAGTTGGCCAAACCAAACGGATAATTCGAAGAGACTTGCAAAGATAACTCAATCATACATAAAAGAATTCAGGGAAGATTCAAATATTATTCATAGATAAGCTGGATCATAAACCCACAATTCATCGGTCTCAACAAACACACCGCGAAAAGAAGATTACATCGAATAGATCTCCACGAGAGAGGGGGAGAACATTGTATTGAGATCCAAAAAGAGAGAAGAAGCCATCTAGCTACTAGCTATGGACCCGACGGTCTGAAGTAAACTACTCACACTTCATTGGAGAGGCTATGGTGTTGATGTAGAAGCCCTCCGTGGTGGATGCCCTCTCCGGCGGAGCTCCGGAACAGGCCCCAAGATGGGATATCATGGATACAGGAAGTTGCGGAGGTGGAATTAGGTTTTTGGCTCCGTCTTTGATCATACGGGGATACGTAGGTATATATAGGAGGAAGGAGTACATCGGTGGAGCTTCGAGGGGCCCACAAGGCAGGGGGCGCGCCCTCCACCCTCGTGACCGCCTCGTGGCTTTCTTGACGGAGGGTCCAAGTCTCCTGGATCTTATCTGATGAGAAAATCACGTTCCCGAAGGTTTCATTCCGTTTGGACTCCTTTTGATATTCTGTTTCTTCAAAACACTGAAATAGGCAAAAAAACAGCAATTCTGGGTTGGGCCTTCGATTAATAGGTTAGTCCCAAAAATAATATAAAAGTGGAAAATAAAGCCCAATATAGTACAAAACAGTAGATAAAGTAGCATGGAGCAATCAAAAATTATAGATACGTTGGAGACGTATCAGGCATCCCCAAGCTTAATTCCTGCTCATCCTCGAGTAGGTAAATGATAAAAAGAGAATTTTTGATGCGGAGTGATACTTTGGCATAATTTCAATGTAAATCTTCTTAATCATGGTATGAATATTCAGATCCGAAAGATTCAAGACAAAAGTTCATATTGACATAAAAAAAAATACTTCAAGCATACTAATCAAAGTAATTATGTCTTCTCAAAATAACATGGCCAAAGGAAGTTATCCCTACAAAATCATATAGTCTGGCTATGCTCCATCTTCCCCACACAAAGTATTTAAATCATGCACAACCCTGATGACAAGCCAAGCAATTGTTTCATACTTTAACATTTTCAAAACTTTTTCAATCTTCACGCAATACATGAGCGTGAGCCATGGATATAGCACTATATGTGGAATAGAGTGGTGGTTGTGGAGAAGACAAAAAAGAGGGAAGATAGTCTCACATCAACTAGGCGTATCAACGGGCTATGGAGATGCCCATCAATAGATATCAATGTAAGTGAGTAGGGATTGCCATGCAACGGATGCACTAGAGCTATAAGTATATGAAAGCTCAACAAAAGAAACTAAGTGGATGTGCATCCAACTTGCTTGCTCACGAAGACTTAGGGCGTTTTGAGGAAGCCCATCATTGGAATATACAAGCCAAGTTTTATAATGAAAAATTCCCACTAGTATATGAATGTGACAACATAGGAGACTCTCTATCATGAAGATCATGGTGCTACTTTGAAGCACAAGTGTGGTAAAAGGATAGTAGCATTATCCCTTCTCTCTTTTTCTCTTATTTTTTTTATTTGGGCCTTTTCTCTTTTTTTATGGCCTCTTTTTTCTCTTTTTTTTCGTCCGGAGTCTCATCCCGACTTGTGGGGGAATCATAGCCTCCATCATCCTTTCCTCACTTGGGACAATGCTCTAATAATGATGATCATCACACTTTTATTTTCTTACAACTCAACAATTACAACTCGATACTTAGAACATAATATGACTCTATATGAATGCCTCCGACGGTGTACCGGGATATGCAATGATTCATGAGTGACATGTATGAAAGAATTATGAAAGGTGGCTTTGCCACAAATACGATGTCAACTACATGATCATGCTAAGCAATATGACAATGATGGAGCGTGTCATAATAAACGAAACGGTGGAAAGTTGTATGGCAATATATCTCGGAATGGCTATGGAAATGCCATAATAGGTAGGTATGGTGGCTGTTTTGAGGAAGGTTTATGGTGGGTGTATGATACCGGCGAAAGGTGCACGGTATTAGATAGGCTAGCAATGGTGGAAGGATGGGAAAAAGTGCGTATAATCCATGGACTCAACATTAGTCATAAAGAACTCATATACTTATTGCAAAAATCTAGAAGTTATCAAAGCAAAGTATTACGCGCATGCTCCTAGGGGGATAGATTGGTAGGAAAAGACCATCGCTTGTCCCCGACCGCCACTCATAAGGAAGACAATCAATAAATAAATCATGCTCCGAGCTCATCACATAACGGTTCACCATACGTGCATGCTACGGGAATCACAAACTTCAACACAAGTATTCTTTGAATTAAGAACTACTCAACTAGCATTACTCTAATATCACCATCTTCATATCTCAAAACAATTATCAAGCATCAAACTTATCTTAGTATTCAACGCACTCAAAAGAAAGTTTCACATATCTTGAAAACCAAGTATATTAACATTAAGCAAATTACCATGCTATTAATGACTCTCAAAATAATCTAAGTGAAGCATGAGAGATCAAGTTTCTTTAAAACAAATCCACCACCGTACTCTAAAAGATCTAAGTGAAGCACTAGAGCAAAAATTATCAAGCTCAAAAGATATAAGTGAAGCACTATGAGCAAAACTATCAAGCTCAAAAGATATAAGTGAAGCACATAGAGTATTCTAACAAATTTCAAATCATATATGGCTCTCTCAAAAGGTGTGTACAGAAAGGATGATTGTGGTAGACTAACAAGCAAAGACTCAAATAATACAAGACGCTCCAAGCAAAACACATATCATGTGGTGAATAAAAATATAGCTCCAAGTAAATTACCGATGGAAGTGGATTTAAAGAGGGATGCCTTCCGGGCATCCCAAGCTTTGAATTTTGGTGTCCTTGATTATCTTGGGGTGCCATGGGCATCCCCAATCTTAGGCTCTTGCCACTCCTTGTTCCATAATCCATCAAAAGAATTCACCCAAAACTTGAAAACTTCACAACACAAAACTCAACAGGAGTCTCGTGAGCTCCGTTAGAGAAAGAAAACAAAAGACTACTTCAAGGTACTGTAATGAACTCATTCTTTATTTATATTGGTGTTAAACCTACTGTATTCCAAATTCTCTATGGTTTATAAACTAATTTACTAGCCATAGATTCATCAAAATAAGCAAACAACACACGAAAAACAGAATCTGTCAAAAACAGAACAGTCTGTAGTAATCTGTAACTAACGCAAACTTATGGAACTCTAAAAATTCTACCACAATAGGAAGTCCTGGACAATTTGTTTATAGATCATCAGAAAAAAGAATCAACGCAAAATCACGTTCCTGTGATTTATCATAACTACATTCATGCGCGCAAAGTTTCTGTTTTTCAGCAGAATCAAATCAACTATCATTGTAGGTTATCCTATAGGTCTTACTTGGCACAAACACTAATTAAAACATAAAACCACATTCAAACAGAAGGTAGATGGATTATTTATTCCTAAACAGAACCAAAAACAAAAAACAAAAAATAAAATTGGGTTGCCTCCCAACAAGCGCTATCGTTTAACGCCCCTATTTAGGCATAAAGGCAAGGATAGATCTAGGTATTGCCATAATAATAAGATAGATCTTGAAAGCTCATCTCGTATTCCCTACGTTCGGCAGAAAGTTTCCTTTGAGGCAAGCAAAAATAATCAAAAGGGCTAAATTTAGCGGGACAAAAATCCCCAAGATCAATCACGGGAGGAATAGGTTCCTCCCTTGGCCCTTCATAGTGCACAACTATTTCATCACTGAAAGCATTCTTTTAGAAAAATCTTGTGAGCTTATACTCGAGAGAGTATCCTAGCTCATTATTTCTAAGGGCAAAATCATTATTAAGCTCATTAATGCAATCAACCAAGACATTGATAGGGACCTTTTTCCTAAGGTTTTCATTGAAAGCGACATAGTCCGAAGATTGAAAACGTCTAATTTCTTCTTGATCATAGAGAATTGCTTCTATGGGTGGACGACCGGCGTCCACCCTGTAGTGCGAAAAGATTTCTTTGGCTTCTCTTATGATAAATCTAAATTCATGAGCCAAAAAGATAGTAACAACGCGATTAATAGAAGAGTGCTCACTATTAGAGAATTCTAAGAAAATTCTCTGTATGCAAGGGTGCATATGCATAAATTGTCTTTCAAGTTCAACCACAAGCATAGCTATAGCATCTGCAAGGCTACTAGTTCTATGAAGAATAGAACAGCCCATAGAAAGTAAAGCACCGGCACAAGTAAAGAAATCTTGAATAACGCCTTTGCCAATAATGTTACCACTACCGATTCGAAACTTTTTGGTATGCAAGATAGGAGGTTCATCGGCCGGAGCCTCGGGATTTTCAGTATTATCATTGTTGTCCATATCGACGATAATCTCCCCAATTTCAGACATAGCGGCAGAAAAAAAAAGCAAGGTGGGAGAAAGCAAACAAAAGGGAAAAGAAGAGGAGAAGATTGGGAAAGAGAAGGCAAATAAAACGGCAAGGGTGAAGTGGGGGAGAGGAAAACGAGAGGCAAATGGCAAATAATGTAATGCGAGAGATAGGGATTGTGATGGGTACTTGGTATGTTGACTTTTGCGTAAGCCTCCCCGGCAACGGCGCCAGAAATCCTTCTTGCTACGTCTCGAGCTATGCGTTGGTTTTCCCGAAGAGGAGGGGTGATGCAGCACAAGAGCGTAAGTATTTCCCTCGGTTTTGAGAACCAAGGTATCAATCCAGTAGGAGGTCACGCGCAAGTCCCTCGTACCTGCACAAAACGGTAGCAACTCGCAACCAACGCTTAGGGGTTGTCAATCCCTTCACGGTCACTTACGAGAGTGAGATCTGATAGAGATAATATTTTTGGTATTTTTGGTATAAAGATGCAAAGTAAAAAGGTAAAGGCAAAACAAGTAAATAAAGTGATGGAGATTGATATGATGAGAATAGACCCGGGGGCCATAGGTTTCACTAGTGGCTTCTCTCAAGAGCATAGATATTCTACGGTGGGTGAACAAATTACTGTTGAGCAATTGATAGAATTGAGCATAGTTATGAGGTTATCTAGGTATGATCATGTATATAGGCATCACGTCCGTGACAAGTAGATCAAACGATTCTCGCATCTACTACTATTACTCCACTCATCGACCGCTATCCAAAGATGCATCTAGAGTATTAAGTTAAAAACAGAGTAACGCCTTAAGTAAGATGACATGATGTAGAGGAATAAATTCATGCAATATGATAAATACCCCATCTTGTTATCCTCGATGGCAACAATACAATACGTGCCTTGCAACTCTTTCTGTCATTGAGTAAGGACACCGCAAGATTGAACCCAAAGCTAAGCACTTCTCCCATTGCAAGAACTACCAATCTAGTTGGCCAAACCAAACGGATAATTCGAAGAGACTTGCAAAGATAACTCAATCATACATAAAATAATTCAGAGAAGATTCAAATATTAATCATAGATAAGCTGGATCATAAACCCACAATTCATCAGTCTCAACACACACACCGCAAAAAGAGGATTACATCGAATAGATCTCCGCGAGAGAGGGGGAGAACATTGTATTGAGATCCAAAAAGAGAGAAAGAAGCCATCTAGATACTAGCTATGGACCCGAAGGTCTGAAGTAAACTACTCACACTTCATCGGAGAGGCTATGGTGTTGATGTAGAAGCCCTTCGTGGTGGATGCCCTCTCCGGCGGAGCTCCGGAACAGGCCCCAAGATGGGATATCGTGGATACAGGAAGTTGCGGCAGTGGAATTAGGTTTTTGGCTCCGTCTTTGATCATACGGGGATACGTAGGTATATATAGGAGGAAGGAGTACATCGGTGGAGCTTCGAGGGGCCCACGAGGCAGGGGGGCGCGCCCTCCACCCTCGTGACCGCCTCGTGGCTTTCTTGACGGAGGGTCCAAGTCTCCTGGATCTTATCTGATGAGAAAATCACGTTCCCGAAGGTTTCATTCCGTTTGGACTCCTTTTGATATTCTGTTTCTTCGAAACACTGAAATAGGCAAAAAAATAGCAATTCTGAGCTGGGCCTCCGGTTAATAGGTTAGTCCCAAAAATAATATAAAAGTGGAAAATAAAGCCCAATATAGTCCAAAACAGTAGATAAAGTAGCATGGAGCAATCAAAAATTATAGATACGTTGGAGACGTATCACACCGCCTCAGGAGGACTTGCCACAGGCACACGAGACAGGCGCCCCAGCCTATGGCCACCCCTCGGGAGCCCGCCTACTGCTTGCGCTCGAGCCTCGGGAGGGGTGCTGGACCGAAGAGTTCAAGACGTACTTGCTTCAAGGGACCCTACCAGAGAAGGAGGAGGACGCCGAGTGCATGGCCCGTCAAGCCACCGCGTACTGCATCAAGGATGGTGAGTTATATCGCAAGAGGCCCAATGAAGTTTCATTGCGGTGCATCTCCAGGGAACAGGGGCTCGAGCTGCTAGCGGACATACATGGTGGGGACTGCGGGCATCATTCCTTGTCACATACTTTGGTGGGCAAAGCGGTTTCTACTGGCCCACCGTGCTCAACGACGCCGCAGAGTTGGTGCACTCTTGTGAAGCATGCCAGTTCCACGCCAAGCGGATCCACCAGCTCGCGCAGGGCCTCCAAACAATCCCGCTCACATGGCCGTTCGCAGTCTGGGGGATTGACATCTTGGGGCCGTTCCCTCGAGCGCCAGGGGGCTACCGGTATCTCTACGTCGCCATCGACAAGTTCACCAAGTGGGCGGAGGTAGAAGCCGTGCGCACTATCCTAGTTGGATCGGCCGTCAAGTTCGTCAAGGGAATCGTGAGCCGGTTTGGGGTCCCCAACCGCATCATCACCGACAATGGCTCGCAGTTCACCAACAACCTTTTCAAAACATACTGTGCTAACCTTGGAACGCAAATATGCTACGCCTCAGTGGCACATCCACGGAGCAACGGCCAGGCCGATCGGGCCAATGCAAAAGTCCTGAGGGGGCTCAAGACCAGGACCTTCAAGAAGAAGCTCGAGGCCTGCGGCAGGGGCTGGCTCGACGAGCTGCACTCCATGTTGTGGTCCATCCGCACCACCGCAACCAAGCCAACTGGAGAGACGTCATTCTTCCTCGTCTACGGAACAGAAGCGGTTCTCCCTCACAAGATCAATCATCACTCCACGTGGGTCCTGGCGGTCGACGAGGCACACCAGGCCGCCTCGCGGGGGATGGATCTCGTCCTGGGTGAGGAACATCGCCGGCAAGCCTTGCTCCGGGCGACAAGGTACTAGTAGGCGCTGCGGCGGTACCACTGCTGCAGTATCCGCTCCGGGACGTTAGAGGTGGGCGACCTCGTCTTGGGGTGGGTGCTCTTCAGGGAGGGGCTGCACAAGCTCTCTCCCATGTTAGAGGGCCCGTTTAGGATTGCCCGTGTCTCCAGGCCTGGTGCCGCACACCTAGAGACACAAGACGGGGTCCCCATCCAAAACGCCTGGAACATCGAGCACCTCCGGAAGTTCTACCCCTGAAAAAAGGCTCCGGCCCGTGAACCAAGGCTCCGGCCTGTGAAGGTCTTCGCTCGTGACACTCTCACGTAATAATGAATGGGGTTGTTCACGCCCCAAAGTCTCCTGAGAGTCGCCCTGGGGCCTCATGGGGGCTCCCTCCCACGTCTTAGTGGCAGCACTTAGCTCCATGCTGGTGAGAAGACTAGATTAGGTGCCAGACGTGGCTGTTCATTTGCTTTCCGAAGTTGCTTGCAGTTTTTTAGTAACCTTTCAATGGATTTGGTATTTTTGAACCCTGCTTCCTCGAGTTGTTTCCTTCTCCTGAGTTGTTTTTGGCCTAAGGGCATGAGAGAGGGGCAGTCGCCCGTCACTTCCTCTCGCAGTCCCCGCGCGTGGGGCTAGGTAGGTGTGTGCGCCTTGGGCCTGCCCTCGCGCGCACATACCATGCCGAACCCTGGTGTTTCGGCCTCATCCTCGCGAGGAGCCCTCGATCAAGCTCACGGGCACCAACACCCCTCATGTCCGTGCCTCCCAGGCAGCGCGACGTGGTGCGTCAAGCCCGAGCTAATCTATGGCAGGGGCTCGCATAAGGAGAAGTGAGCCGCTCGTCAGCAGCCCCGCGGCGGCTCCTGAGACCCCATGGCTCCCCGGGAAGGAGGCCTCATCGTGTGCCTGAGGCCAGGTCTTCGCGAGGCGGAAAACTACTACGCACATACCAAGCTAAGTTCTCCTGTCCTAGCTTACCCGAATCACAAACGTTACAACACAGTATCAAGATAACAAGCATAGCATAAGAGGCATAACTGCCATAGTTCATTACATGCCCCCGCAGGGTACATCTTTTTTTCGAATTACAGGAGAAAGGAAAGGCTAAACAAATAGGGCCCGAAGGCGTACGAGCTCGGCACCAGCACCGCATCCTCAAGCAGCGCCTCAAGGTAGCCCGGCGCTTCACCAGTTCTCCCGTAGGCGACCTGGGGCCGCCGGCCTTGAGTCCAAGTTCGCCGGCCCCCAGCCTCACGTCGGGCTCCTCTCCAGCTTCACTGGAGCGCCGTGGCGGGATGAACCGCCGACGTCCTCGACCCGAGCACGACGGCGCGGAGGCCGGTTGTAGCCGCCACTGCTCGAGCTCTCATCCGAGGAAGAGCTGCCGTCGCGGGAGGAGGAGCGCGCGCCGCCAAGACCAAGCTCGCCTTCGCCACCATCATCGTCGCTGCCATCTTCTGGGCAGCACCCCATGTGGCGGCCGTCCTTCCTGAACACCCTCACATAGAGAACCACCAGGCCATCGTACTTGAAGTGGAGGGTACACCTTCCGCCTAGGCCACACGCGCGGGCGAAAGTCTGCCAGCCACGGGTCAGGACCATGCTGCCGGAGGCGGCGATCTCGGCACCAACCCATGAAGCTCTGCTGCAGCAACCGTCGGCCTGCAGTCAGAGATCATCAAGCCCCGAGGAAGTTCACCGGAGAAGAAACGCGGAAGCCAGAACGAGGTGCCGGCCGGGCTCTCCGACCACACCACGAATTCAGGGAGCACGTACAGCGAAGAGAAGTGCGGCCGAGGCGGGCGCACGATCACGGCGCACCTCCCTTCATCATGGGGGCTGCTCCGAAGTCGGTGGCCCCTGCCGCAAGAAGAGGTGCCATCGCGGGCACCAAGAGGAGTGCCAGCTCTGGGGGTGCATGCCCGCGCCCCGTAGGAGTTGCCCTGGGAACCACGGGATGCTTGCGAGGGCGACCACGACCTCTCTTGGGAGGCGGAGAGGCGGGCCCCTCCTTGGAAGCCTTCCCCTTCTCGGCCGCTGAAAACCTCGTCGGCGACGCCATGGGCACAAGGTGGAGAAGAGAAGAAGCAAGCGAAAGCAAGACGAAGGAGAGATGGGCGAGGGGCTTTGCCCCTCCCTCGCATTTATAGCCAAGGGAGGCCAACCGCCGGCCTCCACGACCTCGAGCCATCATGATCCTCTGCATGCCGCATCGTCTCGTCAAGTCGAACGGTTGCCGAGGCCGCGTGAGGAAGCGGAGTCGCCCGCGTCCCATCAATCGCCACGCGTCATCAAGGCCGCAGGCAGTTAGGGCCCGCGGCGCTTCGCACTTGCCCTTTGGCTTTGTCTGGAAGCCAAATCCGAGCGCGCCTTGGGCCCGGGGGCTACTGTCGGCGTCCTGGATATGGGGGTATCCAGCCATGCCTACCTGCGGCCCACCGCGTGGCTCCATCGACGGCCTGGTACGGCCCAGCCTCAGCATCAATAGCTCAAGATCCTCGTGAGGCGGACGACGCCAAGACCCCAGAGGGATCGGCCTCCCTAGGCTAGTTCCCAAGGGGCGGAGAGTTCTATGCAAGGTTTACCTCACGAGGCTCAGCTGATGTGAGCCATGACGACCAAGGCCAAGCGGGCACCAGGCGGGCGCAGAGCGCAGGTTTCCTCTTCGGTGCAAAGGAGGTAGGCCGTAGGCACGGAGTCCCGAGGAATCAGCCAAAGGTTTCCATTCTGGTGCAACGAGACCAAGACCGCCAGGACGGCAGGACGGAGGTCATCAACGAGCCCACCGAAGCATCACGACCAGAGGCTTTTCGCAGGCGAAGACTACTTTTGTCAGGATAAGCTGTACTACTTGTCCCCTTTCAAATCCGGCCGTTGTGGGATCCCTTCCCGCCAACATTTGGGAAGAGGATCAAGGCCACTATAAATAGGACTAGCTGCCATCATAGAGAGAAAAAAGACAAGTCGAACTAGCCCACAGCACACCATACCAGCTCCCTTGAGCTCAAGAACACCTCACCTCCTGACGCCTGTTCATCCATTGTACTAGTTCATCCTCTGCTCTCCGAGGCAATCCACTAAAACGCTGGAGTAGGGTATTAAACCGCAAGGTGGCCCGAACCAGGATAATTTGTTGTGTCTCTTTGTCTCTTTGAGCTTGTCGCGCTAGGCTTAGGAGGATCGCGAGTAGGCAGGCTGGGTAGGTTGAGATCTCTGCACGCACCCCAGAGTTCGAACCTCTCAAGGGTTCGCACAAGCCCAAGATGGTAATCATACTTCCAGGTGAGCACTGCAGTATGTAGTTCATTGCTTGATATGCTTGGATAATTCAAGGTGAGCACTAACACAATCTTGTATTGGCATTTCAGGATTGCATTGGGGCAATAGATGATACTCATGTCACTGCCAGAGTGCCGAGGTCACAAGCTGCAACATTCAGGGAGAGGAAGCACTACACAAGCCAAAATGTCCTTACTGTTGTTGACTTCGATCTGAAGTTCACCTATGTGCTGGTTGGCTGGGAAGGGTCAGCACATGACGCTAATATACTCAGTGATAGCATTAGTCGTCCTGATGGCATCAACATCCCTGATGGCAAGTTCTACCTAGGAGATGCTGGCTATGCATGTCGGCCGGGTGTTTTTTCCACCCGTCAGGAAAACTAGGTACCATCTAAACGAGTTCTTTGGTAGAAACTACCCTAGGACTCCACAGGAGTTGTTCAATCTCAGACACTCCAGCCTTAGAGTAACGGTTGAGAAGGCATTCGGAGCTCTCAAGAACAAGTTCAAGATCCTGGATCAGAAGCCATTCCACCCTTACCCTACCCAGGTTAAGCTTGTTCGTGCATATTGCATTCTCATAACTGGATCCTGCAATAGGGTGTTGATGAACTGGTGCCTGAGGAGAAAGAGGTGACGCCTGACGATCTTGACCTTGGTGGCCATGGTGTTGAGGCATTTGACAACGAAGCCTGAAAGAACAAAAGGCTGAAGTGGGCACAGGCAATGTGGGATAATAGAGGTCAGACAAGGATCTGAAGAAAAAGAGCAAGAGCAGCAACAGAGAAGGAGGAAGCAGCAACAGCAGCAGCAGCAGCAGCAGAAGAAGAAGAAGAAGAAGAAGAAGAAGAAGAAGAAGAGGAGGAGGAAGAGGAGGGATGACGAACGTTCCCCCGTTCAGTCATCTGGCTCTTAATAATGTGTATTGCCATTTGATAGTAGCTAGGATGAATCGTAGTTTGTTTCGTAGCTAGGAGTGAAACTTTTAATCGTGTGTGTAATGTCACCACTAGTAAGAAGTGGTGACAGCACCTAATGCAGGTTTCAACCAAACAACGAGTCGTGTGTGCGCCTAATGCAGGATGCAGCCAACCAAACGGCGGGTCAAAATTAGTTCCCTCATGCAGTTAACCTATATGCAGTCAACCAAACTATGTGCAGATGATGATTTATAGGCTGTTTTTGCTCAGCTGGGTCCGATTGAGAAGTGTATGTACACATGCCAAAATCGGTGCGGCAACCAAACCTGTCCTCACTGTCCATGCTTAGTTGTACGCTCGATCCGTTTACGCTCGAAGCCACACCACGCCCACCGATCACCAGAGTGGGCATATGTGCCACCGCCAGAGCAAACCCGCATTTGGTCGCCGGTGACATGGACCTGTCCGTTGCCCACCGGAGAGAGGGCGGCTCACTCGCCGCCCATCACCCTCCAGCGCCAGGGAAGAAGCAGCAGCAACTTGAGCGGCGTTACGAGTTTACAGCTACGTACATGACGAGCAGAAAACAGCGACCCGACTGACAACCGGAAAGCAGGCATGTGCATAGACGATGATTCAAGGAGGAAGTCGGACCATCTATCTATCTATCTTTCTGTCCCCAAGTTGCTGACGGGTACAGGGGGAGCAGCGGCACTCACTGTGTGCGTTCCCGATCATGCGCCATCGCCACCACCACCACCACCATCCGATCGGGACCATCGACCCGTCCGCCCCCACTCGCCGACGACCGCTGGGCTAGGCTAGGCGCTAGCTCAGTCCCAGCGCTACGCGAATGGAGCGGGGCCTTTTAAATGCATGGCATGGCGGGCACATGACGGCACGTGATCCCACGGCGCGCGCGCCGAACAAGCAGGCGGGGCGACGCCGACGCCAGCGCCGTCCGTCCCACCCCCGCCACGAGCGCCGGCGTGGCGCCTGAGGGCGATGCGTGCGCGGCCCGCGCCGCATGGATCGGACACGCTTCGTCGCGGCGTCCGTGTCGCCTGAGAGCGGTGCGCGCGCCGCGAGGATCGGCCACGCCGTGTCGTGTCGTGGCGTGCGTGTCGCGGTCCAGTCGGCAGAGCCATGAGGCACGCCGAGTTTATCGTATATGGGGATTCGATGCGACCCAAACGGTAGCCGGCCGAGCCCAACGTAAACGTCATGTTGCCTACCGTACATTATGTTCAGCGGAATTCTAAATTTAATGGGAGTGATCGCATTTTACTACATCTATTTCCAGTTCTTTGTGATATTTGTTTAGCGGCAAACGAGAGGCTCTAAAAAAAGTCAACGGGTGTGGATAGGTCTCAATCGCACTGAGCAAGTCTCGCTCAACTGACATAACATGTACATATAAGAAAACATAATAACTGCAAAGAAAATTTGCACTGATGTCGTTGTAGGAGCATTTACAGTCGGACTTGGCAAATCCGACCCCCTATATATCCACGGATGCGGCAGGGCACGCCCGCGGACGCATCCGGACGGGCCCCATGTTTTTCTTCCGGCATCCACATGTCTCAAATCCAGACTCTCAAATCCATACACATTGATCATACAAGCAAATGATGCACGTAAATAGCAAATGTTGGTACGAAGCATAAATAGTGTTACATAAAAATTATTTTAAGTGCCAAACTCAAGCATTGGCTCGTTGGTCGCCATTGTGGGTCCACGTGTGCTCCACAAGATCATTAAGTAGCTACGTGTGCACTGATGATCTCGAAGATTCTGATGGATCCGCGGAAAGTTCATAAACTGAGTCGCATATTGATCTTTCGGGATTTCAACTTGTTCTCCAAGTGCTTCAAAATCTTAGGTTTCTACACCATCATCCTCATCATCGACAATCATATTGTGCAGAATAACACAACATGTGATCAGCTGCCACAAAGTTTCTGATTCCCGCATCATTGTAGCGCTCCGCAGAATTCCCCAACGAGCTTGAAGCACATCAAATGCCCTCTCCACATCCTTCCTAGCCACTTCCTACATTGTTGCAAAGTGGCTCTGTTTATTGCCATGCGGTTTGGATATGGTCTTCACAAACGCCGTCCACCGAGGATAGATACCATCGGCAAGATAGTATCCCATGTTGTACTCTCGGCCATTGACGGTGTAGTTGCACGGCGGTGATTCCCCATTGCAAAGCCTCTTGAGCACAAGAGATCGTTGAAGCACGTTGATGTCGTTGTGAGAACCCGGCATTTCAAAGAAAGCATGCCAAATCCATAAGTCATGTGATGCCACCGCTTCTAGTATGATGGTGGTCTCTCCGGTGTGACCTTGATACATTCTCCGTAAACCTTTGGGGCAGTTCTTCCATTGCTAATGCATGCAATCAATTGATCTGAGCATTCCTGTAAACCCCCTTGCCTCTCCAATAGCCAACAACTTCTCCGTGTCCTGCGCATTTGGTTCTCTGAGATACATGGGTCCAAACACCTCCACCACAGCGCGGGCAAACTTAACAGTAGTCTTCAAGCACGTGCTCTCCCCCATCCTGACCATCTCATCAACGGCATCTCCAGCAGTACCAAGTGCAAGCATCCTCAGAGCAGTCGTGCACTTCTGCTTGGGAGAGAAAGAGAGTTGTCTGCAACAATTCCTTGTGCACTTGAAGTAGTTGTCGTGTGCCTCCACTCCATCCTCAATGCGCAAAAACAATGGTTTCGGCATGCGAAAAAGGTGACGAAACCATGGATCATCCGGGAAAACAGGATTGGAAGCAAAGTAGTCCCTGTACAGTAGCTTTGCTCCGGACACCCTATCCCGGTTGATCACTCTTCTTCTTTGATTGAGCCCTTGAAGTTGAGAATATGCTCCACTTGGCGGTCCATTTCCTCTTGCATGCTCATGAGATAATCATGTCCACTTCTGTCCAAATTCGAGGAATCGAAGAATTTGTCTTGAATCATTTGGTCAAGCTCCGTCGGTCCATACTCCTCGTCCGACAAAGCATCAGAATCCATCGTTTTCCCTAACAAAATCACAAAAATATCCGGTCGGACAATTTGTCGAACACATCAAGTGCAAGGTAGAGCTAGAGAGTTGCGGACGCATCTGCTGTGGCATCCGGGCGAAGACAATGCCCCTCGACCAAGACGGGAGAGAGGACTGCTCTCCTGGAACTGGCGGCAAGGGCGGCTACTGAGGCTACAAGGCGGAGAGCTGAGACAGGCAAAGACGGAGGAGGAAGAAGAGAAGAGACAATAAATGGATCCAACAAGTATTTTGGGTGGATTTGGTGCAATTTGTGGTGGGATCGGATCTGATGTTGCGAGCGTGCCCGGGCGCCCATATTTGAGCTGGATATTAAGGGTGCCGGTCAGCCCGGGCGTTTGAGGCCCGTTTGAGGCGCATGTCTAAATCAAAAATTTGCAACCGGATAGTGATCGGCCGGCCCGTCCGGACGTATGAGGCGGATTTGAGATGCCCAACTATAGATGTCCTAAGATCTCACAAATATAGCATTGACTGAGATATAACCAAGTCTTAGTCTACTGAGATTTGCAAGACTGAACTGCAATCTTTTAGAGCATCTACAATTGGACATCACAATCCAGACCATTGTATGTCTGTAGGCGTGTCCAAGTATAGTGACCGGTCACCTTTCATTCCCAGCGGATATTAGAGCCTCTACAACTGGACTCCTCAAACCCGTCTCAAACGCCCGGGCAGGCCGCTCGGTCGCTGCACGGTCATGAAATTTGGACCCAAACGGGCCCCTCGAACGGCCCTCAAACGCCCGAGCTGACCTGCACCCCCCATATCGGCGCCCGAGCTCGCCCGTCACGTCGGATCCGACCCATGCTGGCCAACCCGACCCCACTTATATTCGTCCCCATCCTCTCGTCGGACCAAACCCTAGCCACTTCACTCCCCTCCCTCCACTCCCCTCCACCACCCGAGCTCACCTTCGGCAGTTTGCGACCTTCTCCGCCATGGTAGGCAATGGATCAGACTCCGACCAGTCCGGATCCGTCGACTGGGGTGTCGTCCCGTGTGGGTTGGAGGAGGCAATGGCAATCCATATTGCACTCCGCCGCTCCCGGGAGGGCAGTGCCCCGCCGACGGACGGATCCGTCCGCCACGACGCCATAGTGTCGGCTCATCGGGCGCTCGGGTCCTCTGATGCCGGATCCTCGCAGTCCCGGCCGGAACACCTCTCCTTCCCCATCACCGGTCGAGCAGAGTATGAGTCCCCCCGCGGGCGGCCCGCCGTGGGAAGGAGAGGATAAGGGCCGCCGAGGCCCGTCTCACGGCGGAAATGGTGGCGGCGGAGGCGGCTGAAGCGGCGGCGCGGGCGACCGCAGAGGAGGAAGCCATCCGCGCCCGCATTGCGAAGGAACGACAGCGGAGGAACACGCGCGCCCTTGCCCCATGAGCAGAATCGGGCGGTCCGTGCAATGGTCGGACTGCCACCGAAGGAGGAGAAGGAGGACAGCGACGGCGAGGACAACTCCGGCGACGAGCAGATCCGGCTCGATCCGTACTGCGTCTTCGACCGGTACTTCCATGAGAAGGATGGCAAGGGCGCCAGGAAGGGCAAGGGCAGCCGTGGATGAACTCCACCATAGCCAAACATGCCAAATTTTGATAGTCCGATGGCATGTTTAATGTACTGTGAATTTGAGATATGATAATTGAGGTGTCCAGATGTGGATTGCATTTTTTAGGAGTGCGGTCAGTGCCCGCGGACGCGCCGGCGCGTCCGCGGGCGTTTGAGGGGCTGGATTTGCCAAGTCGGTTGTAGATGCTCTTACAATCATAGTCGTCAATTTTTCTATCGCCGTATCCATACTACTACCTGCAAACATCAAAATTGTCCAAGTACATCGCTAAAAGCAAAGAAACTAGCTACTCATCATCGGATATCTTGATTCGTCCTTGTCGGCGCGTCGGCCTCGTGATCATTGGCGGTGAGGCGAAACTTCGACGTGTCTGGATATCTCGGTTCGTCCTTGTCGAAGCCGCCGACCTCGTGGTGATTGGTGGTGAGGGGAAACTCCGACGCGTCCTCGTCAGTGAATAGTTGTGCACGTTCAATTCTATCTTGTGGAGGAAGCAGCGGTTCGCCTCCACCTTCGCGTCGGACTGGATGCACTGCAGGATGGCATGTTGCTCTGCCACCTCCTTTTCGCTTGGGCAACCTCAAACTCTGCCAATGTATCATCCGTGCCGAATCCGACCTGCTCTGGCACTGGATCAACCTCGGCCTGCTCCTCCTCTTCGTCCCATGGCTCCACCTCCTCCATCTCCGCGTCCACTGCCTCATCCTGCTCCTCCCCCTCCTCTTCTGGAGAGACCGAAAGCAAGTCGGCTGCAAGTCAAGTGGCGCCGCATGCCTCCATCTCCGCCAGGTTGTGCAAGGTGAGCATCTTGTAGTAGGTAATCTTTTGACGAACCATGGCTACCGCAGACGGCAATGTTGGAGTGGAATAGGGCGCGAGCGCGATCGTGGCGACGACGCGGACTAGAGAGAGTGGTGGGAAATAGGGCAGGTATGATTGAGGCTCGACGTCCGGGTTAAATAGCCAGGTTTGTCCCCTCGGGCGGCGCGCCAGGCAGACGCAATGTTGGAGTGGAATAGGGCGCGGGCGTGATCGCAATGACGATGTGGACTGGAGGGAGTGGGGGAGGGGCAGGCAGGATTGAGGCTCGACGTCCGACTTAAATAGCCATGTTTGTCCCCTCGGGCGGCGCGCCAGGCAGACGACAATGTTGGAGTGGAATAGGTCGCGGGCGCGATCGCAATGACAACGCGGACTAAAGGGAGTGGGGGGAATGGGGCGGGTAGGATTGAGGCTCGACGTCCGGCTTAAATAGCCAGGTTTTTCCCCTAGGGCGGTGCGCCAGAGCAACGACATGAATGCGGGCCGATGGAGCTCCCGTCGGACCGATAGGTTTCTACGTGTTTCTGTTGGTGTCATCTACTCCGTTCCTAAATATTTGTCTTTCTAGAAATTTCAACAAATGACTACATACGGAGCAAAATAAGTGAACCTACACTCTAAAATATGTCTATATACATCGTATGTGGCAGTCCATTTGAAATGTCTAAAAAGACAAATATTTAGGAATAGAGGAAGTAGTTTGCATGTACGAGGGGATTTGAGGGATCCAATAGTAGATGCTCTTATAATGTGTTTCAGGCTTTCAGCAAACAACACATGATGCAGCGATCCCAGCTTCACTTACTGGGATGCCCTCGCATGCCCATGCCGCGAACCCAGCTTCTTCTAGGTCCACATGGACGAGATCGATCTCTGCGTAGCAATGTCCAAAGGGGGTCACCAAATCTACCTATAGAATTATAAATTTCGAGGGAACTTCAAATCCAAGTTCACACCTCGTACTGTACTGCTATTAAAAAAAGGTAATTCAAGCCAGAACAGTAATGATTTGAATGCCACATTCTACAGAAGGAAGGGCCTGAACATGCTTACCTATCACTGTACAATTAAGAAAGTGCAGAAAAGTGATTGGGAATATAATCCATCATAATTCATTAGTTCCTTCAGACTGAACAATGGGAGTGCAGATATTGGTGTCTCTACCATATTTGAGTTTTGGTATGTGCTAGATCCACACATAAAATAGCTTATGAAACACACTAAATGTTTTTTTATTAACAGAACAAAAGAAACCATAGTTGAGTTTTGGGTATATCATCATCACATATACGGAAAGAACAAGAGTATGTTATATATTCACTCATTAACAACACCTGTGGATGGAAGAAAGCAGAGCGACCAAGAGAGCGGGCAGCAAACCTGATACTAGCCCCAACACTGATATTTTGCGCGCAAGACGTGTCATTTTAAATATTATACACAAACTGTGCCAAATGGTAGTGCAGCGTGGTCGCCGCATCTTGACTTATCACCCGTTCATCAGCTTGTCGAGCACCACATTCAGGTCGACATTCTGCCCATTCTCGGTCAGCCTCCGCACAGTTGCCCTCACCTGCTCCCTTGAGAACCCCATGGTCGCAACCTTCTCTACCACATCATCAAGGGCCACCCTGTTGCCCGATGCAGCGGTTGGGCTGGAACTGACTGGCTCTGCTTGTGGTAGTATCCGAGCTGTGGGGAGCCTGGTGCCGTAGCTGTTGCCGCTACCCCCAGAGGATGGTCCTGAGGGAGCAAAAGGCGTGGGCTTCATTCCAGCATTCCCACGGTAAGAAGGAGATCCAGTGTAACCATATGATTCAGAAAAGCTACTTCCTCCCTGTGGCCCATACCCAGGGGCACCATAGGATGGCGGTGGCCCAGAGTTGGGCCTGACTGCAGGAGGTTCATACATGCTAGGATTCTGTCCATAGAAAGGCGGGGCTGATTCATTTGGCGGCGGCATGTAAGCTGAAGGAGTGCGGACATTTGGTGGATAGCTATGAGAAGGCGCATACTCTGTCTGCTGTGGTGCAGGAGGTGCAAGTGGACTTGAAGGGTTAACATTTGTAGGCTGAGGTTGTTGTGAATATTGAGAAAACTGAGACGGGGTTTGATACTGTTGTGGTGGAGCTGGAGGCGCCTGCGCCTGTGGAACTGGAGGGGCTTGATACTGCTGTTGTGGGGCTGGAGGCGCATGTGCCTGTGGAACTGGAGGGGCTTGATACTGCTGTGGTGGAGCTGGAGGCGCCTGTGGCTGTGGAACTGGAGGGGCTTGATACTGCTGTTGTGGTGCTGGAGGCGCCTGCGGCTGTGGAACTGGAGGGGCTTGGTACTGCTGATGAATGGCTTCAGTTGTCTGGGCAGATGGTGTGTAGTAGGGTTCCTGTGGTAATGCTGGCATAGAGGGAGCCGATGAATGGCCTAGGAACTGTGCTGGAGGCTGACTTTGAAGTGTTGGAGGTGGAGGCGGCGCGTTAGGAGCAGGAAGGGCAGGAAAAGTTTGGGGTTGATGTTGCGGCGGAACGCCTGCCTGCTGCGGAGCAACTGACTGGTGCCGCGAGTCTGCCTGTCCAACACCACTATTTTCTGATGACTGGGTCTCAGTTTTAGGTATCTGGAGCTTTGCAAGATGAAGCTGTGTTTCAACAATTTCCTGCTTGTCACGCATAATCTGTACACCCGCTTGGACCTGCATGTAGTATTACAAAATTATATGTAAGTTATCCCAATAACATAACAACAAAGCAACAGGGTACTGTTCATAAGCATTTAAGTGATGCTCTCTCTATTATCACACAACCATACATCTATGCAAGCACAATACTAGTGGGAAAATAATACCCCATGAGTGGCAATTACAAAAAAAGGTGATTATCTGTAGTATCATCTGAAGGAACAATGACATGCAATGTGAATGACCAGCTTAGGAGGAAAAACTATAGAAGCCTAAAATGTGAATATGCATCTAGAAGAAGAATCCACCAAATATCTATGTGTATCGCTGATAGGTTTAAGCCTTGAAACAGATAAATGTCTAGTTAACTACTCCCTCCATCCTATGATAAATATAAGATCGTTTCTCAAGCTAACATAGCTTGGAAAACGATCTTATATTATGGAACGGAGGGAGTACTTCACTACAGAGCTCAAAATAAGACAGTAATTGTCTATTATATATATAAATCATAAACAAGGTGTATACAATAATTTCCAACATAATCCCGGTAGAGCAAGGCAATCAGTTGTCAGAAATGACCAGCGGTGAGTTAGCGCATCACTGTAACCTGCTCAGTAAACCAATGCCAATATGACATAATATGCATTGCTTCGCAAGCATAGCCATCGTATGGTCATAAAAAATTCAGAGAGGGATGGAGCAGGAGAGTCAAATGAAGCATACCTCCCTCAACATATTCTCGAGTTGCCTCAGTTTTCCATCAGTGCTACCATTATAGTTGCCAATTGTTAGCTTGAACTCATCAACAGAACTTTCAAGATGGTGTGTTCTACCCTCTAGCTGTGAAAGCCTTGAGCTTACACCTTCTAGTGCATACAACAGGTTATCAGAATACTTCTTCATGGTTCGATCAATATCTGCTATAGTTACCGGTCCAAAGTTACTCCTGTCTTCCTCATGATTAACATTCTTCGGCACACGGTTCTCCAATATACCAGCACTCTTTCCATCATAAAAAAAAAGTAAGTAAGCTATATATGACAAATGATGGGTATTTATTATCAAATGCAATTAATAATAATTAGAAGTTCATTGCATGCAATCGACAGAACCAATGGAACAAATATATCAAATAAGAATCACAAATTCAACAAAGTAATTCAAAAGAGTACAAATAAAGTCGTAAATGTGAGAACTGGGGAAAATGTGTATCGCCATGATATCTGATGAGTTACATTTAAATCAGTCATATGCAAGAATTTAAACAGCAATTTGTCAGCACAAATTTGTGTGTAACTTCTAACAAAACAAAATCTTGGCACAAATTTCACAGGGCAGATGTACTGGCAATCTGGCATCTAACAGCATGCAAAGAAAAGAAAAACTTAATGTACAAATCTTCAGTCGCTCTGATCATTTTTCTGACAATTAAGCGTCTATCTATGAGCTATCGCATGCTTGTCAGATGGCATGTTTTACAAATTCACTGAGATACGTTTCATGGAACTGAAACATGACTTATAGATGGCTTGAAGAATCGACAAATTTGATTATGCATACCATTTGTATGTGCTAACTTGATAGCCACCAAACAACAAGGCCATGTTTCCAGCGCATGCTATAGGCTACCCAAAATTCAGTAGTAGTACCTAACTAGCAGTATCATGTACCCCAAGACAAGCCAACATGAACCTATCAAACGTGCAGTTCCTTCATTTACCCAGCCGATCCACTTATGGCGCATATTACCTAGCAAAGCAACATCACTACATCACAATTCACAATACTGCCTACAAGCTACTACTAGATTTATCTTCCGAACTAGGCGCCCTTGTGAAGTTTGCAACACGAAATAATCAGGCAATTTGCTTGAGGCAAGGACATGAATCGCGGATAGATCGAGAGATCCAACGAGTAACAGTAGGTACCTTGAGGCTGTATGGGGACGAGGCGGAGGCGGAGGCGGAGACCGAGGCGGCCTTGGAGTTGGAGTCGAGGGAACCCCACGAGGGCGGCGCGGCGGCGGGGGCGGCCGCGGCGGTGCGCATGGGCTGGAAGTCGTAGCTGGGCAGCACGTCGGTGGCGGTGCCGTTGGCGCTGTGGTGGTGGCGGCGGCGCAGGCCGTCCTCGCTCTCCTCCTGGGGGTCGGGGCCCATCAGATCGAGGAGCTCCGAGCCCCCGCTCCCGCCTCCCGCGAGGGAGGGGGAGGGGGCGGCGGAGGCGGCGAGGCCGAGGATCTGCTTGTCCATGAACTGCGACGTGTTCATCGGGAGGGGTCGCCTCGCCGGCGGCGGGAGCGTGGTGGGTGGGGGTGGCGTGCGGCGGGGGGCTGGGAGGGGAGAGGGGCGGCTGAGCTGGGGGCGATGGGGGGATCGGGTGGGGAGGAAGAATCGAGACGGGACGGCGAGCGAGACCACACGAGACGGCACGGCGAGTGACGGAGTGAGTTGGTTGGTTCGTCGGCTTGCGCCTCTTCCGTGGGCCTCAAACGTTTTTTCCTTTCGAGAAACCTGTGGGCCCAAACGTGTCTGGGTATTTCTGGGCTCTGCTGTCGGCCCGGCGGCGGGTCTAGTGGTTTGTAGAGTGTTGCGGCCCATGATGATGTCTGAGAAACCGTCCCCTGGGCTGATCTGCTCCGAGGTGGCGGGGGAGCACCTAGTAATGAGCGCTCTCGATTCTAAAAAAGAAAGTTGATGAGCGCTCCTACAGGATCCTCGCAAGTCGCAACGATATTTGGCGCGATCTCAGGCGCTGCCAAGTGTCGGGCTTTGAGCGCTCTTTTTGAATTTATTTTTTCCCGCACGCGTTTTCGGCTTTTGAACCGGGTTTTTACTTCTTTTTTTGACTTTTTGATTTTCCTATCGGTCTTCCTTAGCTCTTCGACAAAAAAAAAATCCCATGAAAAAAATAAGTTTTTTTTTCACGAGAGGCCGGTTTGCTTTCGCAAGACGCACGCCCGTGCCTCTCGGAAAAGGGAAAAAGTGTGTTTTCTGGTTTTTTTTCCTTCCGCGAGAGGCATGGTTGTGCTTTCGTGAGAGGCACGGCCGTGCCTCTCGGGAACCAAAAAAACATGTTTTCTGTTTTTTTTTCGTGAGAGGCATGGGTTTGCTTCCGCGAGAGGTACGGTCGTGCCTCTCGAAAACGGAAAAAAAAACATGTTTTCTGTTTTTTTTTCCTTCCGCAAGAGGCACGGTTTTGCTCGCGCGAGAGGCATGGCCGTGCCTCTCGAAAACGAAAAAAAAGGTGTTTTCTCTTTTTTCGCGAAAGACATGATTTTGCTCGTACGAGAGGCACGGCCGTGCCTCTTTCAGAAAGGGAAAAAACCGTACTTTCCGGTTTGGTTTTTTCATCTGGTTTTTTTCGTGAAAAATAGTTCGTCAAAACCTATCAACATAAGATCTACTTTTGAAAATCTCGACGTGAGGAATCCAATGATGAAAATGATTCGATATTTGGACGCACGATTTAAGGGATAAAACATTTTAAATAAACAGATCTACGAGAAAAGGGAAAACTTTCAGGTTGCGACAAGCGGCGAGGTGGGAGTGATCTTTGCAAGGAGTACTCCTCACTTAGTAATTTTGGGTGGGGTATGTATGTTTTTCTACTTTGTCTAAAAAAATGTATGTTTCTCCACTAGGGTTAAAGCCATGCTTTATTCATCGGAACCATAGTTTGTGAGATACAAATTGGATCATGGGGTTGAGTAAGCCACACATGGCTCCCCTGACCTAAAGAAAGGATAATTTTAGCTAAACAACGACCGAGCATACGGCCTCAACTGCCCTAGGCAATGTCGTTCACCACCCGTTTTTCTGTTAGAAGTGATTATGAAGCTTTTGAGACCTAAATCTTCTATCAAATACAGTGTTTCGCGGCACGCGCTTGCTTTAAGTGTGGTGGCTTCGTGGAATCCCATAATAATGAAAGACAAGCTTCCCAAGAAATTTTCATGTTGGTCACAGCTCACTGCAGCAGCAAATCCCCTGGAGTTTGAGACACCCGCGTCACACATGGGTTTTTGCATATCCCATTGGCGGAGCCCTGAGTTGGCTGCTCCTTCCTGTTCCCCTAGGGGGCACACCCTTGTCGATGATCATCGACCTTTGTTCTTTTAATATCTTGAGCTCAGTGATAAAAACGGTCGATGAACAATGTGTTGTGTGAGGGCTTCGGAAGATCCCCTCACTTTCCTTCTACTGACCAGGTGGCCCATACAACGATCACAAGCTCCACAATGGGACAAAGTATGTAACGTTGAGAACAACAACTGTTTTTGCACTATGTTTGCTTTGAGGGGTATGTCTGTAGGCACTTCCTATTTACCGCGCAAGTCGCTGGGTAGCGAACACTCGCATAATCGGTGATCGCTATGCTCTATATCGGCCGGCCCAAGTAGGTGGGAGACTCTATTTTCGGGGTTTTCGTGTTATTTTCTTTCTGTTGTTTATTTTTATTTTTTATTTTTTTTCTATTATTATTATTATTTTTATTTGTGAACATTTTCCAAATTCGTGATTTTTTTTCAAGTCATAACCATTTTATAAAACCATTAACCTTTTTTGAAATCATGGATATTTTAAAAAATCATTCAATAACAGTTTTTAGATCATGAGTTTGAAAAATGTTCCCATATTTGAATCTGGGAACATGTTTTCAAGTTTGTGAACTTTTTAAATGCGGGAACATTTTAAGAAATATGCAAACATTTTTCAAATCCATGATCATTATTTTCATGATTTAGTAAATAAAATAAATAATTTTCATGATTTCAAAACTAGAAAAACATAAGAAAATGAAAAAATTACGACCACGGAACATCCCAATCGGAGAGTGCCCCTTGTGATTGGCCGCCTGCTTAACACAATAAGCTTCGAATAGGGCCTCCCATGCATGTACTTTATATCGCTCGTTGCTGGCGATACATAGCGGTCGTGCAGCTCCTATGTGCAATTTTTTTGGGATGTGGATTTCTATAGGTTTTTAGGAAGGTTTTCATCTGGATTTTTAGCTTTATTTCTCCCCTTACTACTATTCTGTATACTTTTTTTCTAAATAAATCACTTAAATATTCATGATAATCATGAAATTGTCAAATAATGTGTTGGCACATTTTAGAAACAATCCATAGTGCATTTTGAAAAGTTGTTTTAGAAAATATTGGAGTATATTGACAATATTCAAATGTTTTTCTATAATTTATATGGTCAACATATTATTTTTATTTTAGAAATGTTCGACATGTATTTAAAAATGTTCTCACACTTAAAAGTTATTTTTTAGCGGTTTTAAAATTTCATTGTTTGTTCCAAAAATGTCCTGAATAAAAAATCAACATGCATTAAAAGATCGGCGTGCTAATGAGAAACAATTTGGGCATAAAAACTATTTACTTTTTTTACATAAAATAAATATATGGAAAATGAAAAAGGAACAGAAAACAGAAAAAGGATGAAAAAAACATAATAATGTTTATATAATTAAAAAAATGTTTGACACGTTAAAAAGAAATAATTTAATTGAAGTTTATAATGCATTCTTAATGTAATTGAAAAAAAGTAATTAAATATGTATTGGACACAATATTACTAATGTTCATGTAGTTAAGACAAGTGTTCAGCGCATTTTAACTAACCTTCCCCTGGTTTGAGAACATTCATGTACTTTAAAATGTCCATGTAATTTAAAAGTGTTAAAGTCATATTTTTAATGTTCGTAATAAAAATGTCCGGCATGTTTTAAAATTGTTCATGTAATTAAAGTGTACAATGCACTTTTTCAACATGCATTTAGAAAATATTCCTGCTATGAAATTTTTTCTTCAAATTTTTAAAAATGGTTGTGTCATTAGAAAAGTGTTCGATGCATTTAATACAATTTATTGTACTTGGAAATGTTCCTGTAATTTAAAAATAGTTTGACGCATTATGCCCATGTTACTAAAAGAGTGTTGGACACATTTTTTAAAATGTTCATATAATTAGAGTGTGTACAATGCAATTTCAAAAAAATGTATTTATAATAATGTGTATGTCACTGAAATGTCTTGAAGCATTTTTAAAACTTGAAATTGTAATTTAAAACAGTGTTTCTTGCATATTCCGCTATAATCATGTGGTTTAAGATAATTATGTTTTTAAAAATACGCATGTGATGTTAAGCAAACAATTTTAAAATGCTTTTTATCATTAATAACGTATATATATATATATATATATATATATATATATATATATATATATATATATATATATATATATATATATATATATATATATATATATATATATATATATATATATATATGTTTGCAAAATGAAAAGGAGAAGGATGAAAGTGAAATTAAAAAACTTCAACTGATTTAACTTGTATTCCTCATTTTAAGTGTTCGAGAACAAAGATTTGGGATTTTGTTAGTGGGCACGAGAGATGAGTCTTGACAAGCACATTGCATCGATCGCTTCAGGGGGTTGCCGATGAAAAATGCATTAAGTGTTCGAATGCTTCTCCGCGCGAGTCACACACGTCAAGAGGTGATCAGACACATGCCATGAAAGTTTTAAGATTTTCAATGAATTACAATTTTCACGTCAAGAGGTGATCGAACACACGACATGAAGATTTTAAGATTTTTCAGTGAATTACACTTTGAAGGGATATGTTGCGAAAAAAGAAAAATAAACAACAAAAGGCAGGGAAAGAACACATAACATAAAGAATGAAAAGGAAAGAACATAAAAATAAAAAAAATAAACAAATCACTTAAAAGGGAAAAACCGAGGAAAAAAAGTGCATCTCCATTATACCCTGGCGGGTTTGATGAATAATGGCAAAATTATCTGAGAGGAGTAAATAATTTTATTTCAGGACCTTGGACTAATTTCCATATTCAGGTCTATGATTTTATATGGGAGATGAACAGTGATCCCTACAAACATTGATTCCTCCTCAAAATTCCAGTTTGTATTTTGTAGTAGAATCCAAGATTTACGTGGAGTTAGAACAAGCACAGGCAGAATCTACTCCAGAGTCATACCAAAACTAGCCATCTTTGTACTACCGATTCACTTAGGTTATTCATACTGGATCACACCTATATTCAGCTGTTTAAAACCACAAATTTTGTTCCGGACGTACCGAAACTAATATTTCCAATTTGCAGCAAACGTACACGACCTAGGACCAGAGAGAGACACCATGGAATTTTCACTTTGAAACAACAAAAGCATGAGTGAGGTGGCAGTCCTGCGTCCAGGCGGACGCCATGTCAGCGCAAAATAAAAAGTGTACTGATGCTACCTTGGACCAAGGGGACACCATCATGGTCATCAGTCGGGTTGGCCATCAATCATACGATGTGCTGATCATCGCTGCACCTCCAGCCGGAACGTTTCGCCGCTTTACGTGGAAGTGACAGGCGGTCAAATCTGAGACGACCACAGAACATAGACTGCCAACGATCCAACGCACTGTTATTCTTCTTGGTCAGAGAGCCCACGGTGGACGCGTCATATTATGGATTTGGGAGTATATATGTTTGCATTTTGGCTGCCGTATATGTGGATATGTGCCCTATGTCCCATGTTTCAGATAATTTTGGGTACACCCTTTGGCCGGCACGCATGCAGCATAACAGAATGAGTATACAGACGGGACAAGCAATTTCCTCTCGTTTGGCCGGCACGCATGCAGCAAAACAGAACGAGCATGGAGGAAAACAATGTCGCATTTAAGAAATTCAAAATTGCAAAAAAAAGTATGTGTTTCATTGAGTGTTTGGTTTCTTAGAATGTTCATAAAGTCAATGAAATTACATTTCGAAAAAATGATTGAAAATATGAAAACATGTTTGAGCTATCAAAAAATATTAGCATTTTAAATAAATGTTTACTTTTTATAAGAATGGTCAATTTTTTAAAAATGTTTGTTTTTTATAAAAATGGTGAGAAATTTATAAAAATTGTTCTCTTTTTGAATAACTAACAAATTTGATGTTTTTTGGAATAAAGATTAAAACTAAAGAAAACAAAGAAAAACACAAAAACGGAAAAGACAACTATTTTAGGGGAAATGGAAAAGCCCGATGGATTGCTCGCTTTGCACGTATAAAGAACACAAGACGGAAGTTACATCCATGGCCATAGATTATCTAGCAACAACTACAAGCACTGAAGCGAGCCGAAAAGCGTCGTAGTCATCATCCCTCCCTCAATGGAGCCAACCAAACTATGTAGTAGACGGTCAGGAAGTTGTCATGCTAATGCCCTAATGGACCAACACACCAGAATAGTAATCGTCGCGGATGAAGATAAGCGTAGATCAAAAGGACCCAACCTGTAGAAACACGAACACGGACAAAAGATGATCAGATCCAAGCAAATCCATCGAAGAAAAATACCGACCGAATTACACAATATCTGACAAAGACACACCTCCGCAAGCCTTTCGACAACGCTAGATGCACCGCCGGGACGGGGCTAGGCGGGGAGAATCGATCTTATTCCATCTTCAGAGAGTCGTCGTCATCTTGTCTTCTTGAGCATGACATAAACCCTAAACAAACAAAAACAAACACTTAAGACCAAAGCAGGAGCCCTTCCACGGGTAAGGGTTGGGATCCACCGCGCCTCCTTGGCCCTAAGGCCACAGTAGACGAGACTGTTCGCGCGGCATTGACGGAAGCTGGCGAAACCCTAGCCCGAGAGTCGATCGTGGGAGCACAATGAGGAAACGTTCTGTGGCATCTAAGCTAAACATTATCTTGCAAAATGATGAACTTTTTCTATATTTGTATGGATAATTTGTAAAATCAACTGAGGTTTTTAAAGATTCTTCTACATTCTCTTTGATATTAGATAGATAAATTATGACAACATGATGAACATTTTCAAGATAGATATGATCGAATTTCTGAAGTGAAATTAAAAAAGAGTGTTTTCAATTGAGCCACGTATGAACAAAAGAAAACAATATTTTCCATGGAAGAACTTTATTTTTCACATGTTAGTTTTAGACTCTCCCATAAAAATAAGACTCTTATATGCGCATTACTTTTTTGTGTAAAAAATTGACCACTTTCTGATCCTGCCTAAAATATAATTTGTGCATGAAAATTTATTTTCTATAGTACTAATAAAATACCACAAAGCAATGTGTTTTTTCTATGGAATTTCAAAAGCATTTTCTACGATTTAGTTATGATATTAATATTATAACACAAAATAAATTCTGATATAATTTAGCGTTGAAATATGAGCAATGAGTGTATTGTTCTTTGCAGCAAAAATGTGGAACTAGTGCACATTTGTAATTTTTCTTTTGATTGTTTGTTGCCACCTCAAACCGAAAATGCTTGTCCCGACTTTCGCATCAAGTTAGGCCCCGCTTGGATGACCGTTTTTGAGGGCAAAACCGGCGTAAAATACGGCTCCGAATCATTTTTCCCCTCCAGCTGGAAAAGCACACTTGGTTGCTCGTTTAGGCGCAACCTGAAACGATCGTTTCATCGTTTACACCCCTAATACACCCGTAAGAGATTAGCGTCTCTAGAGGTCCGTATTTTTTCGGAGGGGATTTCGTTGGTGACCGGTAAATACAGCTGTATCCTAATACACGCGGAAAGCAAAAACGGCCATCCAAGCGGGGCCTTAGTATTTATGTATCCCATTCTTTTTTTAAACATATTATACACGTAGACGTTCATAAATACGTCTTTTCCTCGGCCGCATGTCTGGGCAAAAGTGATGCATGGGCCTAGGATTTTGATTCTTCTCGCGTGGTCAGGCAGCCTGGTCGCGTTCTTGTTTAGATGGTGGCATGTGCCTGGAAGGTCATAGATTAAAAAAAATATAAGAACCGAGAAAGCATCTACAAAGCTTTCTGCAAACTGCTAGCTTAGCCCCAGGTCAATACTGCCCTCTGGCGAGGCAAACAGGAAAGGACGCCTGACAGGCTAATCATGTACTTGGGCTGTCTCGGCCAAGCTTGCTCTATTTTTCTCAGGAAACAACCAAACATCATTTTTCTCAGGCAACAACCAAACCCAGCGGATGCGACTAGCTTATATACTCACTCTTTAGAACGCACCATCTATCCCTGAACACTTCTGAAAGACTGAGCTGGCACCTCATTTTGAGATTGACGAAGTCACCACAGGCGCCTCCGTAGTCGACGGGAATGTCTCCTCCCACTGAACGAACTTCGTAAAAAGTCTAAAATAAATTCAAGAAAATGCGATCACCAGTACCAAGTCTAGGATGTGAACCCTAATGGCTGGTTCCTCTCCACACCAAATCATTTGAGCTAGGCTCAGTTCGTTTATGTATTCTATCCTTGAAGATTTTTTTGCGACAAAGAATGCCGACTTAGATAAAGAATGATGAGTTAGGATTTCTCGTTATATGACGAGATTTACTGTCAGGTGCTTCAGATCTATGCAGGGATTCAACGACAACGACTGCAGCTTCAAGACGGTGGCCCTTAGGGGCACGTGCATGAAGACTTCCTGGCTGTCATCTATAACGTCAAGCCGGCCCCGGTAGGGGAGCGGTGACAGCGGCGCATCGGCAGCTTGTTTTGGCGACAATAGTGGTTGTTAGGTGGTGTCGGAATTTCCATGTAATTTTTACTGTACTTTGTGTGAACTTTTATAATAGATCTGATCCTTGCAAAAAGGTGTTTCATATCGCATATTGTAATGTCGCTGGTATTTTTGTGCGACAATATTTTGTTACATGTGTGCATAAAACTCTCTTGTTCGATGGTGGTGTGGAACTCTAGTTGCGGAACTATCAGTGTGTCATCGGCATGTAATTTTCATTTCTTTTGTGGATTTTTCCATAATGCTGGACCTTTTTGAATAAAGAGCCCCCGGAGAGAGATAAAAGAAATCAAATGATAAGTGCCACACCAGGTGCGTGGCACTCTGGCTCTGATTTTTTTTATGGCAATCCCAGTTACGCAGGGATGGCAAATTCCAGTAACACACAACAAGTTTTCTGTCAAAAAGTAAGTGAAGCACGAAGTTGCCATGCTTGCCAACTAAAGTTGTCAGTCTCATGTAACTAAAATTGATATAAAAACGTTCAGAGTTGCCATATGCTCGTATCTAAGGTTCCGCTGTTATGAAGGTCCTAAAAGAAATGTACAGACATGCATCCTCAATTCCTCACGAAATTTCCTTGATTTTATCTTCTCCTCGGGGGAGAGAGAGAGAGAGAGAGGAGAAGGGCCATGGCCCATGGGTATGTGGATCGGATTTTGCGCGAAAGCAGCCGAGGTCAGTCTGCATGGACAACACAGCGGGACCTCCTATATTACGCATTTTGAGTCATATAGGAGCTCGACGCACAGGGTAAGACACGCAACTGGGCCAGCCCACCAACACGAAGGTGCATGTTTTTCCTATCTTGCGACCTATAAAATCCCAAAAACAATAGAGAGAGCAATGATTCGATCCCTCGACCTCGATCGCATCTGATTCGTGACCACAAGCCATTAGCCACTCCACTATACATTAGAAGCTGAACATGAAGGCGCGAAAACGTACTAGAACACACTACCGAGTTGAGATTTGGAAAACATTTTAAAAAAATTCTTCAAAATTACGAACAATTTTGAAATGTCACAATTTTATTTTGATATTCAATTTTTTGGGGAAAACGTGATTTTTTTTGTAATTCTGAACAAATTTTGAAAATGAGAATTTTTTATCAAAATCATGAACATTGTTTGAAACATGAATATTTTTTAGAAATTGTGCACAAATTTTGAGAAACAAAAACATTTCTTGAAACTCCCAAACATAGTTTGAAACATAAATATTTTTTGAAATTGCGAACAAATATTAAAAGCAAGAAGATTTTGAAATTCCTAAACAAATTTTGAAAAACAAGAACTATTAATTTCTTAACATTTTTTTAAAACACGAAGATAACAAAATTTAAAAAAGGAATCATTTTAAAATTTCTGAACAATTTTTGAATTGTGAACTAATTTTGAAAAAGAAAACATTTTGTATTTCCTGAACATTTTTTCAAACACAAACAGTTTTTAAAAATTGTAAACAAATTTTGAAAATGAGAACATTTTTTGAAATTGTGAACATATTTTTAAATTCCTAATAAATATTTGAAATTTCGAAAGAAAGAAACATGAAAAAGAAAAAAGGAAAAAGGAAAGAAACAGAAATGCAAAAAAAAAACTAAAAAGAAAAAGAAGAAGAATTAGAAGAAGAAAAAAGAAAAATAAACATAAAAAATTAATAGAAAATGAGAAAAATAGAAAACCGGTTCAGGAACCTTCTAGAAGGTTCCCAAAACCAATAAAACCCGTTGAGAACCCTTAAAAGATTCCCAAAACCGGAACATTGTACCTACTAGATGAGCCGGCCCAATTGCTCGTTCGATCGCCTCCTATGCAAACGAGGCACTAAAGATACCGGTATGTACAAGAAATACGAAGGATTTCTGGGCATGGCATCCGGACAAAAAAGGGCGCTTCACAGTAAACTCGCTTACAAGTTCATGGTTAGAACAAAGATACAACAGGAGAGCTGGCTCGAGGGGGGAAGTGGAAGTTCAGACAATTCACAGGAGGAGAAAGATTGATCCTCCGTTTGGAATGTGGCGGTCCCTTCAAAAGTTAGGGTCTTTTGTGGAGGTTGGCACGTCACTCAATACCTACTACTGATGTCTTGCATAGGAGAAACATGTCACAGGTTAATTCTTGCCCTTTGTGCGGACAACAAGACACTTGGCGACACACACTCTTGTCTTGCATAATGTCAAGGTGCACTTGGGCACTTTCATATGAGGACCTTGTGGCCCGGATTACGGGAATGTGGAGCCTAGTGCAAAAACATGGTTAATGAATCACTGAGCCATGACAAGTACACCAAGCTAGCGGTAACATTGTGGTCTATATGGTATGCTCGGCGCAAGGCAATTCATGATGCTATTTTCCATAGCTCTCATCAAACAAATTCATACATTAATGAGCTCGAACGGCTACCAAGAGGAGACGAGCATGCAAGGATGGAGGCTCAAGTTGATAACCAGCAGCGCTGGCTCCCCCGCCAGCCAATGTTATGAAGCTTAATTTGGATGTTGCGGTAGCTCACCACAAACATGGAGGCGCGGCAACAGCAGTTTGCCGTGATCATAATGTTGTCTACCTTGGTTCATTATAGGGGCGGTGTTCCGCATTACAGGTCCGGTGGTGCTTGAAGCATATGCGTGTAGGGAATCCATGGCTTTGGCTGTGGACCTGCATATTCAGAACCTGATAGTTGCTTCAGATTGTCAAGGAGTAGTGAATGACATCAACCATGGATCAAGAGGTCACCATGCGGCAATCATACATGAAATCATAGCTCGTAAGAGTAGTTTTCAACCTTACAGTTTCATTTATGAATGCAGAAACTTTAATTTTGAGGCTCATAATCTTGTTTAGTTTGCTTGTAGTTTAGGTTTAGGCAGACATATGTGGCTGGGTATTCCTCATGACCCAGGCTGTGTACCTATGGACACTACCTTGAATCAATAAAGACGGCAAGTTTTCTAAAAAATAAGACTCGACGCAAAATGCGGTAGATAAGTTTCTTTTTAGTACTCAAATAGGGATTTCCTCGGTCCCTCAATCCTCTTTCTTGTGCCGCACGATATCTCAACAAATCCCAACCCTCCAGACAATCTCCTTTGTGCTAACAAGCAGTGAACACATACATATTTCTGGCTAGATACCTGGCTCACACCAAAACCCCTAGCTACCACCTTCCCGCATCTACTCTCACACTCCAACCTTGAGCTGGTTAAAGTGGCTAACATTTTGCGCTTCGGTATTAAGGCTAACCTCCGTAATCGTCTCTCTCTTACAGCAGAGCAAGAGCTTGTGATGCGGAGCATCCCATGATCATCCCCATGGACGCATCTACGTCCCCTACAACATCACTTGGACCCATGACTCGAGCACGTGCAAGAGCTCTTGCGCTATGCATACTCAGGTACCAAGGAGTTAACCATGAAGAAGCTAGGAAGCAAGGAGAACCAGAAGAGGAAGACATACGTGAAGATGGAGAGGAAAAGCACCAAGTCCCAAACTGGGTGGACGATCTGGACGGCGGCCCGGACGATCCGGACAGAGCCCGGACGATCCGGACCACGACCCGGACGATCCGGCTAACTCACCCCGAAGGCATCCGAAGCTCCCACCTGAAGCCGGATCATCCGGACCCTGCCCGGACGTCCGGACCACCAGCCGGACATCCGGCCCTGCACCGCCACCAGCCGCGCCTCCAGCTCATCCGGGCCTCCACCCGAACCATCCGGACCAGCCCGGATCATTCGGCTCCACCCTCGGATCATCCGGCCAGCGCCTGCACGCGCGTGTTGGGCTGAGCCCATGTACCCCTTCGCCCCCTAGCCTATATATAGGACTCCTCCTCCTCACTTTGAGACTTAGCATTGGTTTAGCTCATATTTGTGTGAGAGCCTTTGCTCATCCACTTGGATACTTCTCCTCGGAGTTCACGAACTCTTCGGAGAAGATCCCCCAAGCGGATTCAAGACCCCTTTCTAGGGAAGAACATCAAGGCCTCCTCGCGGAGAAAAACGGTTCCTTTGTATCCTTACCTTTGTTGATTGTGGATCATATGTTACTCTTTGTGTTCGGTGATCTAGCACTTGTGTGATCGATTCCTTGTTGGTTTAGTGATTCTCTCTCGTTTCCCTCGTGTTTTCCCTTTGTGCTTCCGCGTGTTCTTCGTGATTCCCCGTAGGATCCACTCCAAACGTGAAAGATCGTCGCCATAGGGTTCCGCCCTACATCATCAAGTAGTTGAACATGGAAACACACACGCAAATAGAATAATGGGATTGTGCAAACCAAAAATGAGCAAAAATGTGGAATCCACGAAAATGCTCTTGTTGCACAATACTAGAGAGACGCTAGCACGATTGCACAATAGGCGGATACGGAGCTTGTGCACAACCTACTAGGCAAAAATGCAACGATCTCTATCCCAAGTATGCTATATGTATGGTATTTCGATGCTATGATCCAAGATGATCTTTGTCGGTGTCAAAACCGGCGGATCTTGGTTAGGGGGTCCCGAACTGTGCGTCTAGGCGAATGGTAACAGGAGAGAAGGGACACGATGTTTTTACCCAGGTTCGGGCCCTCTCGATGGAGGTAAAACCCTACTCCTGCTTGATTGATATTGATGATATGGGTAGTACAAGAGTGGATCTACCACGAGATCAAGGAGGCTAAACCCTAGAAGCTAGCCTATGGTATGATTGTTGTTCTTCTGTCCTATGGACTAAAACCCTCCGGTTTATATAGACACTGGAGAGGGCTAGGGTTACACATAGTCGGTTACAATGGTAGGAGATCTACATATCCGTATCGCCAAGCTTGCCTTCCACGCCAAGGAAAGTCCCATCCGGACACGGGACGAAGTCTTCAATCTTGTATCTTCATAGTCTTGTAGTCCGCCGATGATGATAGTTCGGCTATCCGGACACCCCTAGTCCAGACTCCTCAAGAGCCCTCGAACCAAAGCTTCAATGACGACGAGTCCGCGCAGATATTGTCTTCGGCATTGCAAGGCGGGTTCCTCCTCCGAATAATTCATAGAAGATTGTGAACACCAGATAGTGTCCGCTCAGTAAAATAAATTCCACATGCCACCGTAGAGAATAATATTTACACAAGTTCAATCTGGCGGCGTATTTTGTGGCGTGACGTCACACCACAACCAAGTTGTTACTCGAATCGCTTTTATTATACCACCTCGGTAGCGTTTAGCTTAAGCGGTTTCCTTGGCACGTCTTGTCGAGCGAGATCGTGTTCCCCTTATTCCGGATTCCCATCAATGCGGACGTGGGTAACCCAACGCGCCATTGATTGCGGAGCTTGGGAGATAAGCGAGTTTACCGGGCGGTGGGGATGCATAGTTTAAATCGCCCATATATAAGGGATAAGGATCCACCGCTTTACCTATGCCTTCTTCCTCCATTGCTTATCCATCTTCGCAAGACTCGAGCTCCAAGACCCAAGTCCGCACATCTCACCTCGACCTTCTCCACCATGTCCGGAGCGGGAGGCAGTGGATGGCCTCCTCCGTTCTGGAGGGCACATCAAGCTGCGCAAAGACCGGATATCTGTCAAGTGACATCGCACCGGCGCCCCGACGAGGGCAGCTCATCCCCACCCCGGGCCCCATGAGAGGGTGGTATTCCTTCCCCATTTCCTCCGCTGACTGGGCTTCCCACTCCACCCCTTTGTCCGGGGCTCATGTTCTACTACGGCCTGGATTTCCACGATCCGCTCAATTTCATCCTCAATATCTCGGCGTTTATCGCCGGGGTGCGAGGCCTTCCTCTGCATCAAGCCCCACTTCGCTTGTGGCTAAAGACCTTCAATGTCAAGCGAAGGTTGTGAAGGGCAGCCAAGCGGAGTGCGGTGGCGCCATGGTGGGCAAAATGCCCAACGTCACTTGGCTCGAGGGCGCCTTCGTGGAAACCATCAAAGGGTGGCAATCGGGGTGGTTCTACATCACTGAGCCGCGTGACCCTAAATGGGCAGCGGCCCCCGAATTCAGACATGGCATCCCCATGCGGCTCACCTCCTGGAAAGAGAAGGGCCTGCTATGGGGTAGTTCGGAAGAGCTGACCGAACTCTAGTCCTGTCTCCAAACCCTGGTGAACAAGAAGCTCAAGCTTGTCAACGTGATCCAGGTCATGCTTGTCCGCCGGATTCTCCCCTGCCAACAACGGGACTTCAATTTGTGGGAGTTTGATCCGGCACAGCACCGGACCTTGAGCGGGCTCTTCGACACTACGTACGAAGATGCCTGGAGGGTGCTGTTCAAGGGCGCCGAAGCTCCCGCATCCACTACCTAAGATCGCAGATTCAGCTCGCAGCGTCCGGCTGGCGAGGTAAGCCATGTTATCCTTTATGGGACACTTGCTTTTCATGTTTTGACTTTATGCGGGATCTAAACTCCCAATACCTTTAACAGGCCTGGCAGGCGACGTCCGGACAGGTTAACTATCCGTCTCCCCTTCCAGAAGACCCAGCGGATGCCCGTTTGACAGGGCTGCTGGTCCCGGCACTTTACGTAGTGCCGCAGAAGAAGGCCAAGAAGAAGGCCACGGGAACCCGAAGGAGTTCTCGGCGTCAGGTGGTATCGGATTCATCGTCCGATGACTCCGAGGCGGACTCCTCCCACGAGGACGAGGAGGAGAAGTAAGAGGCCTCTCCCCCAGCGGGGGCAGAGAAGAAGAGGAAGGCCTCCCCAACGAGGGAGGCCGAAGGGTCCAAGAAGGGAAGGACCCATCCCCCGGACTGTTCCGCCAACGTCGGCGACGACGACGAGGAGTGGCCCTCAAGGGCCAAGCCCCTGGCGAGATCGTAAGTATTCGGACTCCCAAATAACTTCATGATTTTTCTTTTCGCCACACGGTGTCTTTCTAATGCCGCATACAACCCTGCAGTCCGCCCAAGGACGATCTTCCCGCTTCGTCGAGCAGGTCCTTGGGTACGTCGGATGTGGATAGTACTTCACTTCCGACCGCCTCCACCCCTCGTGACACCAACGATGCCGAGGTGGGATCCCAGAGAGGGACCCACCCAGAGGAGGAGGCCCCGGAGGTGCCACAGGGCAACCTCCCGGACTTCGCAGACGGATTCGCACCGAACTGCGGTGGTTCCGAGTCCGCGGGCGGCCCTTCGTAAGAAGGGCAAGGCAGGACGCCAACGGCCTCCGCCCAACCGGCGCCGGATAACTTCGGAGGCGCCAACGGCGCTTCCATCGAAGAGGAACACCGCGACCGTCATGAGTGCGGTGATTGAAAGGTTCACTCGCCAAAAGCGGGCCGACCTGAAACTTCGCAGCAGCCTTCTAACAGGCTTTGAGGTAAGAATTTTAATATATGTAAAATAGTACCACATAGACAGTAGCCCCTGATGCTTGGTTCGGTGTTCGGAAAGAAAAGCCGGACTGAGGATCTAAAAAGATATACGCAGGGGTCTTAAAAAATATGTCAATATGGGATTGCAGGCTACGCTGCTGACCTCTGCCGCACTGACCGCGGAGGTCAATGCTTTGAAGCAAAGCCTCGAGCGGTCCGAGAGCGAGCTCGGCCGTGCCAAGAAGCAGCTCGAGGACAAGGAAGGTGAGTAACACCTTATTAAAGTTGTACCTTACAAAAAAGGATTTGGTTGCAAGAGGAATGACAAGGATAACGTGGGTACTCTAGGGGCCACGAACGAGGTGGCGACCCTGAAGGAGGCGGTGTCCGTGGCCAAACGTAATGCGGCCGCGGAGCGTGCTGGGCAAGAGAAGCAGGAGGCGTGGGTGGCGGAGGTACAGCAAGAGCTCCCGGCTCTCGTGAAAAAACATGAGAGTTTGGAGCGCGACTCGAAGACTCGAGAGTCCGAGCTTGTATCGGCTCTTGAGAGTGCCAAAGCCGCTAAGGCCAAAGCCCACAAGGCCCTCCAGGAAATCGAGGCGTTGAAGAAAATAGCGGCGGGTAAGGCATTTTTCATGCAAAGCAAGCATGTGAATGTGAATTACCTATTACTTACCCGAATTCGGAGCTCTCCAGGAGCGTTCGCTGATCTGCCGTGCAGGCAGCAGGTCCGATCTTGCCGCTTTCTGTGGTCGAGGAGGGAGCTCGACAGAGAAGGTCTTCGGTCTCGATATCTTTGGCCGGACATCCAGTGCTTTTAGCGACCAGGTGAAGCAGCTGGTCGAGCTCCACAAGGTGGCGAACAGGCCATGAAGGGTCTCATAGTTCGTTTGTGGCCCAAGGAGGCCATGCCCGGAGCTACTTCGCCTGGTGCGGCGGCTGGTGGATGCGTGTCCATGGGTTGAAGTCATCAAGCACTCACTTTGCATTGAAGGTGCCGTTGGGCCTTGCCCGTGCAAAGGTGCTTTCAGGCGTGATGGACGCCGAGAAGCTTGTGATGGACCAGCGCCACCGACGGGCAAGGAGTATCGCACGCCGAGATGTATTATAAGAGTGTCTGAAGGGTGCCCGCATGATTGCGGTGAGTGCTCCAAAGATGTAATATTTGAGTAGACTCGCATTTTGTTATCCTGCGCGCTGAAAACTTTGTTCATATGCGCATAAAGCAACGCTTGTTAATTTAAAATATTACCTTCATGCGGCCGCTTGTCAAATCGAGAGATGGCAAGTCGTCGGCTTCAGCCCCCATGCCACAGTTTGGGGTGTTGGGATAAACTTGAGCGCTCTTGTTCCCATTTTGGGTCCATCTAGGAGGCGCCAACACAACGAACGAGGCAACCGGACTTATAATGCTTGAACACTCTCACTTAGCCATAGAATTCTATAATTTTAAATTTCGTGAAGCCCCTAGTGTTCGAAGACCGAGTTCGGCGCACTATCCACGCTGGGCGGACGAAGCCGGTTCCTCGCTCTAAGAGGCATAAGTCTTTAGGGACTCGAAAAACCTCTCGAACAGCGACCAGCTCTCGCCTTATCATGTGATCGGTTTTAGCTTTCATCGAGGCGCCGCCCAGCTCAAGCTGGGCGCAATCGCAGATGGTTCTCCCAGCTACCTTAGCCGATACAACGGAACGTAAGGTACCAAAACATGGGAGCCGGGCAAACCCAACTATTGACCCAAGACATGATTCGAAGCCGATGCATATAATGTTATAAGTTCGAGGTGCCGCACTTGTGAAAGTGTTCGGACTTATCACACCATAATGTGGGGAACTTAAGCCCCTGGTGTATTTAGCCATACCAAAGTGTACGGATGCAACATGTCATAAATGAACATATGTATAAGAAAGGAATGCAATTATAAGCAAAAAAGCGATGCATTGTTTATTCAAGAAATACTGCCATGAATGCAGAATGATACAAATAGTGCGGTAAGCAAGGGATGGGACTATAAAACATGTCCCCCTCCAGGGGTAGGCTACGGAATGGTGTATAAAACAGATTTAATGCTCGTAATGGAGACCACCTGGATACTCGTTGTAGCCTTTCTCTTTCCCTGGCTGTTGCATCGTGAGTTGGGCAGTCTCATCACGGACAGGCCTCCGTGAACGGAGTCCTGTGGGTAAGAAAAAGAAAAAGGAAAAAAGAATGACACACTTGGGAGCCCTGGTGTGGTTAAGCCGCATCTGGGCCTATCGTGGTCGTGCCCTCCCCTATGCCCATGGTATCTCCAGAGCGTAATGATGTACGCCAATGCAGTCTTGATATTTTGCGGGGCTGGGGTTGGGGCCGCATCGCTCTGGCGATGCTCGGGGCGTGCTGTGGTCTTGTTGTAGGTTACTCCGGCGCGTTTAGCGATGTCCGCCGCTTAACGGCCGGACTCGAGAATTGCCTTAAGAGGCTGCTCAGATTTCCGCCGCGCGAGCCGCTGTGTGTTCCTCCGTTCGGAGGGGCGTTGATGTTTCCGTTGACCGTGATGACTCCTCGAGGGCTGGCATTTTGAGCTTGAGGTATGCGAAGTGCGGCACCACGTTGAACTTTGCAAACGCGTCCGTCCGAGCGAGCATGATAGCCGCTGCGAGCGGAACTATATCGAAGATTAACTCCTCGCCGGAAGTTATCCGGGATCCAAGACCACTTCGATGTAATCGAGCCTATACAATTGGCCTCTACACGGTATGACGCCTTTGAAGGTCATCTTTGTGGGTTTAATCCTTGAGGGTCTATGCCCATCTTGCGATTGTATCCGATAAACGCAGTTCAGCTGCTGCCGCCGTCCATCAGGACTTTGGTGAGGTGAAATCCATCGACGATTGGGTCTAAAACCGATCTGGCGAATCCGCCGTGGCGGATCTTTGGTGGGTGGTCCTTCGATCAAAAGTGATCGGGCGGGAGGACCATGGGTTGAACTTGGGCGACTTGCTCCATCGCAGTATCGCCCTCGAGTGCACTTCCGCTCCCTCTTGGGTATGTGGGTTGCGTATATCATGTTCACCGTCCGCACTTGTGGGGGGAAACCCTTCTGTCCTCTATTATTCGGCGGTCGGGTCTCTTCCTCGTCATCGCTATGCAGCCCCTTGTCATTGTTTTCGGCAATTAGCTTGCCTGCCTGCTTGAATACCCAACAGTCCCTATTGGTGTGATTGGCTGGCTTTTTGGGGGTGCCGTGTATCTGGCACAAGCGGTCGAGTATTCGGTCCAAATTGGACAGACCGAGAGTAGTTCTTTTGAATGACTTTTTCCGCTGACCGGGTTTCGAGCCTCTAAATCCGGCATTGACTGCTGTATCCTCAGTATTGTCGCCATTAATGCGGCGTTTGTGCTTGTTGCGACGCGACCTGCCGTTGCGGTCCTTAGTATCCGGACTGCTAGAATTTTTGCTGAGGTTGTTGCTGCGGGCTAGCCAGCTGTCCTCTCCCGCGTAGAAGCGGGTCATGAGTGATGTGAGGGCTGCCATGGATTTCGGCTTTTCCTGTCCCAGGTGTCGGGCAAGCCACTCGTCGCGGATGTTATGTTTGAAGGCCGCGAGGGCCTCCGCATCCGGACAGTCGACGATTTGATTCTTCTTAGTTAAGAACCATGTCCAAAATTGTCTGGCCGATTCGTCTGGCTGCTGAATTATATGGCTTAGGTCGTCGTCGGTCGTGGCGCTTTATCGTGCCTCGAAGTTATCAAGGAATGTGGCTTCCAGATCCTCCCAACACCCAATTGATTCTGCTGGCAAGCTGTTAAGCCAATGCCGAGCTGGTCCTTTAAGCTTGAGTGGGAGGTATTTGATGGCGTGAAGATCATCACTGCGGGTCATGTGGATATGAAGGAGATAGTCTTCGATCCAAACCGCGGGGTCTGTTGTGCCATCATAGGATTCAATATTCACGGGTTTAAACCCTTCGGGGATTTGATGATCCATTACTTCATCTGTGAAGCATAGTGGGTGTGCGGCGCCCCTGTATTGGGCTATATCACGACGTAGCTCGAACGAGCTTTGTCTACTGTGTTCGGCCCGGCGGACTTGCTGTGTCCGGCGCGACGGTTATCGTCGCGTATAATGGGGCGCCCACGCGGTCCGTAGATCGATCTTGATTGTCTTGCCTTATCCTCCAATATATCTCGCAAGTCCGGAGCGTTCCCCTGTGGCTTTGTGATTTTCGAGTGATGCCGGGGTACGGTTTTAGTGTAGGGCCTAGAGGCCTCTCTGTTGCGGCCACGGGGTGGTCGGTCAGCCGTATTGTGCGCTGGTGATGCAGGTTTATATGCCTCATCCTCTAATCGGGGGAGCAGCTTGCGTTTGGGATAGCTTTTGGAGGGGCGTTCGAGTTCATGCTCTTCGGCCGCAAGGACTTCAGTCCATCTATCGGCTAGCAGATCTTGATCAGCTCTAAGCTGTTGCTGCTTTTTCTTGAGGTTGTTTGCCGTGGCCATAAGCCTGCGTTTAAAACGCTCTTGTTCGACGGGATCCTCAGCACGGCAATTAAATCGCCGTCGAGGCTTGCCTCGTCTCGTGAGGGAGGCATGTAATTATCATCCTCTACCTCTTCGTCGCCGCTCTCTCATGAGGGATGGCTTCTCCGTCCTCTGTGCTGAATCTTCTTTGGAGGGGTTGTCTTCGCTTTGTCGGGGTGTTGTTGTCTCCGTGCAGGAATCTCCATTCTTCTTTGTGGCGGGATTTAGAGCGGTTCGACGCGGCGCTTAGGCTGTTTCTTGGAGGAGTCTTCCTCCGCTGTTTCTCGCCATTCCCATCCTTTGGGATGTCCACCATGTATATGTCGTATGACGAGGTGGTCTTCCAAAGTGCCCGTAGGCGCTGGTTCTTGGTCGTCTCCGCATCGCCGTCCATACCGTCGATGTCTTGAGTCGTAGTCTAGCATGTTGGTTAGATCGTCGACAGTGGCTACAAAGTGGGTGGTGGGTGGGCTTTGAATTTCTTCGTCGTCCGCATCCCAACCATCCTGACCGCAGTTCGGCTAGGGCTCTCCTGATAACGAGAGATACTTTAGCGAATTCAGGATGTCGCCGAAAGGTGAGTGTTGAAAGATGTCCGCAGCGGTGAACTCCATGATCGGCGCCCAATCAGATTCGATTGGTAGGAGCGCAGGAGGTTCGGAGTCCGGCGAAGAGTCCGGCACCTCGGAGCCACGAGCTTCACCAGGGACAAGGTCGGTATTCAGCTCCATCGCCGTAGATGTAGCAGCCCCCGAGGTGGTGTCTAGCCACCCATCCTCGATCTGCGCAGTCGGCTCCGAATTAAGGGTCGAAGCGGACTCGTGTGCGGCCTCCAGGGCACTGTCCGGCAGCAGAGCTAAATCATGCCCATCGAGACAGTGCGGCGCGCTTGGCTGTGGCTCGAATCCGTCGAAGATCAAGTCTCCGCGGATGTCAGTTGTGAAGTTCAAACTTCGAATCGACTGATGGCGGCGTAGCTTTCAATCTGCTCCGGATGGCTGCGAATTGGCCCATGATGCAAAGCCGCCGAATCTGAAGATCTGTTCGGGGAGAAAAGTCTCACCCTGGACCGCGTCGTTGTTGATGATCGAAGGAGCCATCGGGCCTATATGCGACGGCACAGAGGAACTCTCAATGAAAGCACCAATGTCGGTGTCAAAACTGGCGGATCTCGGGTAGGGGGTCCCGAACTACTTGATGATGTAGGGCGGAACCCTATGGCGACGATCTTTCACGTTTGGAGTGGATCCTACGGGGAATCACGAAGAACACGCAGAAGCACAAAGGAAAAACACGGGGGAAACGAGAGAGAATCACTAAACCAAAAAGGAATCGATCACACAAGTGCTAGATCACCGAACACAAAGAGTAACATATGATCCACAATCAACAAAGGTAATGATACAAAGGAACCGTTCTTCTCCGTGAGGAGGCCTTGATGTTCTTCCCTTGAAAGGGGTCTTGAATCCGCTTGGGGGATCTTCTCCGAAGAGGTCGTGAACTCCGAGGAGAAGTATCCAAGTGGATGAGCAAAGGCTCTCACACAAATATGAGTTAAACCAATGCTAAGTCTCAAAGTGAGGAGGAGGAGTCCTATATATAGGCTAGGGGGCGAAGGGGTACATGGGCTCAGCACAACACGCGCGCGCAGGCGCTGGTCGGATGATCCGGGGGTGGAGCCGGATGATCCGGGCTGATCCGGATGGTCCGGGTGGAGGCCCGGATGAGCTGGAGGCGCGGCTGGTGGCGGTGCAGGGCCTGATGTCCGGCTGGTGGTCCGGACTTCCGGGCAGGGTCCGGATGATCCGGGGCGGGGTCCGGATGATCCAGCTTCAGGTAGGAGCTTCGGGTGCCTTCGGGGTGAGTTAGCCGAATCGTCCGGTCGTGGTCCGGATCGTTCGGGCTCTGTCCGGATCGTCCGGGCCGCCGTCCGGATCGTCCGGCCAGTCTGGGACTTGGTGCTTTTCCCCTCCATCTTCACGTATGTCTTCCGCTTCCGGTTCTCCTTGCTTCCTAGCTTCTTCATGGTTAACTCCTTGGTACCTGAGTATGCATAGCGTTTCCGTTTGAGGTAGTAACCATGTCTCATGTGAATCGAAAGGGAATTGTGAGAGGAGTGATGTCACCTCGGTTTCAAGAGCTCTTGCACGTGCTCGAGTCATGGGTCCAAGTGGTGTTGTAGGGGACGTAGATGCGTCCATGGGGATGATCATGGGATGCTCCGCATCAGCTTGTCTCGCTTTTGGCTATTTTGTAGGACTTCACGCCTTCGTCAGAGGAAGATCAAAGGTTCCTATTCAAGGGGCTTGACTTCTCCATCAAGCAAGCTTACGGCACCCTCATGACTAGGCCAGACGTAGATCTCATTGCCCCCCTCATCTGGAGCACCAAGGCGCCTCGCAAAATTAAAATTTTTGCTTGGCTTCTCTTTAAAGATCTGACTTATGCCCTCGCTGTGCTATGCTACCTGAATACTCCGCTCATCTCTTCATCACATGCCCTCTTGCCAACAGGATTTGGCAACGTGTGGGTTCTTGCCATCGGCTGACGACGTCACTGAACTATGGGACATTCCTCTGCCTCAACACCTCCCCAAGAATGCCTGGTCCTTCGTTCTCATGGCACTATTATGGAAGATATGGGCAGCTTGTAATGATATGCTGTTTAAAAATATTGACCGATGTTCTGTAATAACCCTTAGGAATCTTATTTCTGACATAGACATATGGTCACACCGTCTTGTGAAGACGTGTGACAAGGAGGACGTCTTCTCGTGGAGTTCCTACCTCTCTGCACGTTGCACCGTGCCTCTGTAATTTTGTACCTGCTGCTTTTGCAGCCGTTTGAGCAATATATTCAGGTGGGGGAGCTCCCCCAACCCCAGTGATTCTAAAAAAAAAGGGATTTCCCACCACACCATCGTTTGGTTGGCAGTTGCCGTTGGCCTCCGATCACGTAACGTCGCTGCCGCTTCCTTGAGCTCGCACGGAGACGGGAGCAAAAGCGCCGAAAATTTCTTTGTCGCCGATCGACCATGCACGCGCGCATGGGATGGGAGGCACCAGAACAATTCGGAAGATGTGCAAGCTGCAGGCCACCTGGATTATGCTTCTGCAGGATCAGATCCGGCCAAAAGCAGAACGAGAGCTGGCGTACGTGCGGACGGAGGGTGACGAGGGTCGATGGCGTTCGTCTCCGTCCGGAATACTCTACTCACGCAGGTACGTGTTGACCTTCAGACTTCAGCTCTCGTGCATGGCAAACCTCCAGGAGCCCACGAATCGCAACGGGAATGTCACAGAGGAGCCCCGAAATGTTCGTCTTTTTGCCTGTCGGCCTGCGACTGGGACTACGCATGCACCGGCTCTCTCGATCGTTCTGGTGCAACCACCATAACCTGCCACGAGACAAAAGGCAACGACTGAAGCTGGCTAGGAAGGCGCTGGATTGGTCTGAAAGTTGCTGGCGATCACAGATGGGAAGAATGAGAGGCGGTACAAATTCCACTCAGCGTAGCCTCATGTGGTGTGATTTCTCTAGAAAGACTGACAATAACTTTGGCATATTCACACACCAACGCCACACGTAGTGTCAGTGCAAGCACCCAACATTTTGTGATGTTAATGCAGCGACCCAAATCGCCCGCTTGCATCCGTCTGGACCGGTGCGGATAAAAGTGAAGGCTTAACACGTCGACTTAAACTCAAAACGCGTCTACGCCGACGCATTTTCGCTGCAAATTTGGACGCCTCACGTGCCTCCTCGCTGTCCACCGCGTCCCCACCTGGCGGCCGTCCAACTACCCGCAATCAGTTTAATTTATGACCTCGAACACACGCATCAGCGACGGCGGTCGGCCTTTTTTAATCCGAGCATGCGGGGTGGGGGGAGTGGCCTCATCCGCTTCCAGAAGCCCCCCTCCCGTCCCCATCTCGCCACCCTCTGCTCCCCCGTCGGCGGCAACCCTAGCCACCTAGCCACCGCATGATGGGCTTCTTCTCCGACAACGCCAAAGGCAAGGCCCCCGCCTACCCCGCCTCCACCGACCGAGGTAGCGCGTGAATGCTAGTGTACCAGGCGGAGTGGCACTGGCAACACAGCGTCCCTCTCCCCTACCCCGACGTCACCCTGCCGCACGACTGGCACTTGGATCCGGAGAGGATTGCAGTGCCGCGGCCGGCAAGGGCGCACATGGAGGACGTGCGGCACCGGCGGGCACTGCTGACACCGGAGCAGCGCCGCGACTCCGCCTACGACGCTGACTCGCCCTATTGGGCGCGTTGGTTTGCCTTCGAGCACAAGGAGGCCAGGCAGTGCAGCGTCCGCGAAGTCTCCCGTAACTCCCCACCGCCGCCCATCGTCGTTCGCGACGAGGACCAGGAGGCGGAGGCCGCGTACCAGGCGGCCATGGCGGCTGTCCTCCGGGAGAGTGGGGAGGAGGAGCGGCGCAGGGAGGAGGAGGATGCGGCGTACGAGGTGCCGCACATGGCGGAGGCCATGGCGCTGTCCGCCGCCGGTGACTACGCCGTCCCGCCGCTGGCCCCGCTGTCCCCAGTCAAGGCCGAGCCGGAGCCGACCCCGGCCCGTCGAGCGCTTCTCCTAGACCGGAGTAGTGCGCGAGTGGGTGAGCGCCTGCCGATACGGTTCTGGGTGGCGGAGGCGCAGGAGGCGGCCTACCTCGAGCAATGACTGTTGGGGAGCGTAGCATGCAATTTCAAAAAATTTCCTACGATCATGTAAAATCTATCTATGAGATGCATAGCAACGAGAGGGGGAGAGTGTGTCCACGTACCCTCGTAGACCGAAAGCGAAAGCGTTAGTTAACGCGGTTGATGTAGTTGAACGTCTTCACGATCCAACCGATCCAAGTACCAAACATACGGCACCTCCGTGTTCAGCACACGTTCAACTCGATGACGTCCCTCGAACTCTTGGTCCAGCAGAGGATCGAGGGAGAGTTTTATCAGCATGACGGCATGATGACGGTGTTGATGACCTGATCCGCGCAGGGCTTCGCCTAAGCACTACGATGATACTATCGAATGAGTAAATGGTGGAGGGGGCATCGCACACGGATAAGAATAACTGTTGTGTCTTTTGGGTGCCCCTGCCCCCGTATATAAAGGAGGGGGAGGAGGCGGCCAGCCTAGAGGGGGCGCGCCAAGGGGGGAGTCCTACTAGGTCTCCCCTTTCATTTCCGGAGAAGGGGGAAAGGGGAAAGGGGTGGAGGAGAAGAAGGAAAGGGGGGCCGCGCCCCCGACCCCTAGTCCAATTCGGTTTGGGCTTGGGGGGGGGGGCGCCACCACCTGGCCGCTGGCCTCCTCTCTCCACTATGGCCCATGAAGGCCACTACTAGGAAAAGGGCTATAGATAGGATTGATACTAATAGCGCACCAGGTAAGTAGTGCGCCGCTACTATATACTAATGGCGCACCGGTTGTTGGTGCGCCATTAGTGTGGAAGACACTAATGGCGCACTGGGCACACGGTGCGCCACTAGTATTGAATGTTTTTTTTTCATTTTTCCATACACTCTAATGGCGCATGGTGCCAAAGTGCACCATTACTAGTTCTACCAAGTAATGGCGCACCCTTTTAACAGTGCGCCATTAGTATATACTTCTTTTTACTTTTTTGCAAAACTGCTAATGGCGCACCGTGTATATTTTCATGGACACTTTTTGATCTCGATCTCGATCCCACCCGCACCCTCCCCCGCTAGCTCCACCGCCGCCGACGACCCACCGCAACCCTCCCCCGCTCTACCGCCGTCGACGAGCACCCGTCCCCCGCAAGACCCCGCTCCACCGCCGCCGACGAGCACCCGCCCCAAGACCTCCCCGCTCCACCGCCGCCAACGGCACCCCGCACCTCCCCGCTAGCTCCACCGCCGCCGACCCACCGCAACCCTCACTGCTCCACCACCCCGACGAGCACCGGTCCCCAAGACCTTCCCCGCTCCACCGCCCGACGAGCACCCGGTCCCCGCAGACCTCCCTGCTCCCACCGCCAACAGGCACCCCGCACCTTCCCGCGCTCCGCCGCCCGATGATATTTTCAATTAACAAATTTGAACATATTTTCTAAATAATTAGTACTGTTTTTATAAAAAAAATATTACTGTTATGATTTAAACAAGTTTGAACATATTTAAACACAAATAAATATCAAAAAGGATTTAAAATGCATAAAAAAATATTGGGAAGCCTGGTAATCGAACCCAGGACCTCCTGGTGTGTGTGCTGCGTACTGACTAGTTGGGCTAGTGGGTGGGTTCTTTTTTATCTCGATCTCGATCCCACCCGCACCCTCCCCCGCTAGCTCCACCGCCGCCGACGACCCACCGCAACCCTCCCCCGCTCCACCGCCGCCGACGAGCACCCGGCCCCCCGCACCCTCCCCCGCTCCACCGCCGCCAACGGGCACCCCCCGCACCTTCCCCCCGCTCCACCGCCGCCGCCGATGATATTTTCAATTAACAAATTTGAACATATTTTCTAAATAATTATTACTGTTTTTATAAAAAAATATTACTGTTATGATTTAAACAAGTTTGAACATATTTAAACACAAATAATATCAAATAGGATTTAAAATGCATAAAAAAATATTAGGGAGCACAGTAATCGAACCGGGACCTCTGGTGTGTGTGTTGCGTACTAACGATCGGGCTAGTGGGCGGAGTTCTTTTGATCTCGATCTCGATCCCACCGCACCCTCCCCGCTAGCTCCACCGCCGATGACCCACCGCAACCTCCCGCTCCACCGCCCGACGAGCACCCCCCCGCACCTCCCGCTCCGCCGCCGCCAGGCACCCCGCACCTTCCCCCGCTCCACCGCCGCCGCCGATGATATTTTCAATTAATAAATTTGCACATATTTTCTAAATAATTATTACTGTTTTTATAAAAAAATATTACTGTTATGATTTAAACAAGTTTGAACATATTTAAACACAAATAAATATCAAACAGGATTGAAAATGCATAAAAAAGTATTGGGGAGCCTGGGAATCGAACCCAAGACCTCCTGATGTGTGTGCTGCGTACTGACCAGTCAGGCTAGTGGGTGGGTTCTGTTGTAGAAAGGGTTAGGTGGTATATATGTCGGGCTAGATTAAATTTCTTATGGCGCACCCTTCGGTGGTGCGCCATTGCTATTGATGTACTTATGGCGCACCCCTGGGTGGTGCGCCATTGCTAAGCCTCCCCCACACTAAAATCCCCAATCCCCAATCCATCTAATCCCTCCCCTGCCTCACCCGCCGTCCCCGGCCGTACATGCACCCGACCACCCTCCACCGCCGACCACCTCCCTCACCGTCCCCCCGCCGCGCCTGCCTCCTCGCCGTCCCCCCTCCCCTGCGGCCCCTGCTGCGCCCCCCTCCCGACCTCCCCTACCCCTACCCCTCTCAATCGCCCGTCCCCTCGGCGCCGCCCGCCGTCTCCCCGAACCCTAGCTCCGCCGGCGTTGGGGACGACCACCTCGTCGGCCTCACCAGGCCGCAGGCCCTAAAGCCCCACGCCGTCCTCGGCCTCACCCTCCCCACCGGCGGCGCCCCTTCCTCCGCCCTGCAAAGAAGCAACAGCGATAAACAACCGAGTAAGATGATGATGCATTTTCATTCAGTCTTTCTATTCAGTCTTTCTATTTGTACTACTTGTTTGTTGTGAAGCTAAGATGATGATGCTATTTTCTTTGAACAAGTACCTAATGCTGACCGATGGGTTCGGTTTTAATTTGCTAAGTTAGAAATGTAGATGATGAATATCATAAATTAGAACCATAGATGGTGATTTTCCTCTCTCTATCTAGTAGCTTAAACTACTACGTGCGCCATACCAGGATAGCTAGGGTTTAGGTGTGCATGCAATCATTATTTTTTTCCTTTCTAAGATTTTTTTCTAGTCACACCCATAGGTTTCGAGCTTCGGGAGACCGCGGGTTTGTTGTAGGTAGCATGAGCGAGTGGCGGATGTCAGATAATGCCGAACTTGTCATGATGGTGGTACTAGAAATTAATCCTAAGGATGGTACCATGAAATCATTAACCTCACATCTTAGTGAAGGAAATATGCCCTAGAGGCAATAATAAAGTTATTATTTATTTCCTCATATCATGATAAATGTTTATTATTCATGCTAGAATTGTATTATCCGGAAACATGATACATGTGTGAATACATAGACAAAACTATAGTCACTAGTATGCCTCTACTTGACTAGCTCATTAATCAAAGATGGTTATGTTTCCTGACCATAGACATGTGTTGTCATTTGATTAGTGGGATCACATCATTAGGAGAATGATGTGATTGACATGACCCATTCCGTTAGCTTAGCACTTGATCGTTTAGTATTCTTCTATTGCTTTCTTCATGACTTATACATGTTCCTGTAACTATAAGAATTGTGCAACTCCCGTTTACCGGAGGAACACTTTGGGTACTACCAAACGTCACAACATAACTGGGTGATTATAAAGGAGTACTACAGGTGTCTCCGAAGGTACATGTTGAGTTGGCACATTTCGAGATTAGGTTTTGTCACTCCGATTGTCGGAGAGGTATCTCTTGGGCCCTCTCGGTAATACACATCACTTAAGCCTTGCAAGCATTTCAACTAATGAGTTAGTTGCGAGATGATGTATTACGGAACGAGTAAAGAGACTTGCCGGTAACGAGATTGAACTAGGTATTGGATACCGACGATCGAATCTCGGACAAGTAACATACCGATGACAAAGGGAACAACGTATGTTGTTGTGCGGTTTGACCGATAAAGATCTTCGTAGAATATGTAGGAACCAATATGGGCATCCAGGTCCCGCTATTGGTTATTGACCGGAGACGTGTCTCGGTCATGTCTACATTGTTCTCGAACCGTAGGGTCCACACGCTTAAGGTTTCGATGATAGTTATATTATGAGTTTATGTATTTTGATGTACCAAAGTTTGTTCGGAGTCCCGGATGTGATCACGGACATGACGAGGAGTCTCGAAATGGTCGAGACATAAAGATTGATATATTGGACGACTATATTCGGACACCGGAAAGGTTCCGGAAGTTTTCGGAGAAAACCGGAGTACCGGAGGGTTACCGGAACCCCCCGGGAAGTAATGGGCCTTGATGGGCCCTATAGGAGAAAGAGAGGGGCCGGCCAGGGCAAGTGGCGCACCCCCTCCCCTTGAGTCCAAATAGGACAAGGAAGGGGGGGGCGCCTTGCCTTCCCCTCTCCTACTCCTTCCTCCCCCTCCCTCTTGGATTAGGAAAAGGAGGGGGAAACCTACTTGGAGTAGGTTTCCCCCCCCTAGGGCGCGCCACCCCTTGGGGCCGGCCTCCTCCTCCCTCCCTCCTTTATATACGGGGGTAGGGGGGCACCCTAGACACACATGTTGATCATTGAGATCGTTCCTTAGCCGTGTGCGGTGCCCCCCTCCACGATATTACACCTCGGTCATATTGTAGCGGTGCTTAGCGAAGCCCCGCAACAGAGAACATCAAGATCGCCACCACGCCGTCGTCTTGTGGAACTTCCCCAGCGCCTCTCTTTGGATCGGAGATCGGGGGTGCGTCATCGAGCTGTACGTGTGTAAAGAACTCGGAGGTGCCGGAGTAACGGTGCTTGGATCGGTTGAACCGGGAGGACGTACGACTACTTCCTCTACGTTGCGTCAACGCTTCTGCTTCGATCTACGAGGGTACGTAGACAACAATCTCCCCTCTCGTTGCTATACATCACCATGATCTTGCGTGTGCGTAGGAAATTTTTTGAAATTACTACGTTCCCCAACACTTAGGATGCTCAACACCACTGTTATTTGGAACAAAATCACTATGTTCATTTATTGTTTTCATATAAAAAGTAAAGTTAGGTGCGTGCAAAATCTTAGTGAGGACTAAGGAGATGTTTCTCGATTATGGAGGTGATAAAAGAGCCCGTCGTAAAAAGTTACAATGATGCAAGCTTTTTCACCAATCCAGATGACTCTAAGTCTCAATCTGGATACATATTGAAAGTGGGAGCAATTAGCTAGAGTAACTCCGTGCAGAGCATTGTGGACATAGAATATTTGCAAAATACATACGGCTCTGAATGTGACAGACCCGTTGACTAAGCTTCTCTCACGAGCAAAACATGATCACACTCTAGTAAACCCTTTGGGTGTTGGTCACATGACAATGTGAACTATGGGTGTTAATCATATCTGAGATATGAATATTGGTATTAAATCACATGGCGATGTGAACTAGATTATTGACTCTAGTGCAAGTGGGAGATCTGAAGGAAATATGCCCTAGAGGCAATAATAAAGTTATTATTTATTTCCTTATTTCATGATAAATGTTTATTATTCATGCTAGAATTGTATTAACCGGAAACATAATACATGTGTGAATACATAGACAAACATAGTGTCACTAGTATGCCTCTACTTGACTAGCTCGTTTATCGAGATGGTTATGTTTCCTAGCCATGGACAAAAGAGTTGTCATTTGATTAACGGATCACATCATTAGGAGAATGATGTGATTGACTTGACCCATTCCGTTAGCTTAGCACTTGATCGCTTAGTATGTTGCTATTGCTTTCTTCATGACTTATACATGTTCCTCGTAACTATGAGATTATGCAACTCCCGTTTATCGGAGGAACACTTTGGTACTACCAAACGTCACAACGTAATCGGGTGATTATAAAGGAGTACTACAGGTGTCTCCGAAGGTACATGTTGAGTTGGCGATTTCGAGATTAGGTTTTGTCACTCCGATTGTCGGAGAGGTATCTCTGGCCCTCTCGGTAATGCACATCATTATAAGCCTTGCAAGCAATGTAACCAATGAGTTGGTTACGGATGATGCATTACGTAAGCGAGTAAAGAGACTTGCCGTGACGAGATTGAACTAGGTATTGGATACGGACGATCGAATCTCGGGCAAGTAACATACCAATGACAAAGGAACAACGATGTTGTTATGCGGTTTGACCGATAAAGATCTTCATAGAATATGTAGGAGCCAATATGGGCATCCAGGTCCCGCTATTGGTTATTGACCGAGAATAGTTCTAGGTCATGTCTACATAGTTCTCGAACCCGTAGGGTCCGCACGCTTAAGGTTTCGATGATGCTTATATTATGAGTTTATGAGTTTTGATGTACCAAAGAGTTGAGTCCCGGATGAGATCGGGGACATGACGAGGAGTCTCGAAATGGTCGAGACGTAAAGATCGATATATTGGACGCCTATATTCGAGTTCGGAAAGGTTCGAGTGATTGGTTATTTTTTGAGTCTGGGAGAGTTACGGAATTCGCCGGGAGAAGTATTGGGCCTTATTGGGCCCTGCGGGAAAGAGAGAGGGGCTGCCTAGGGCAGGCCGCGCGCCCCCCCCCATGGCCTAGTCCGAATTGGACTAGGGGGAGGGGCCGCACCCATCCTCCCTTTCCTTCTCTCTTCCCCTTCCTTGTCTCCTACTCCTACTACTTGGAAGGTCTCCTAGTTGGACTAGGAAAGGGGGAATCCTACTCCCGGTGGGAGTAGGACTCCCCTAGGGCGCGCCATAGAAGAGGGCCGACCCTCCCCTCCTCCACTCCTTTATATACGGGGGTAGGGGGCACCCCATAGACACACAAGTTGATCTACGGATCGTTTCTTAGCCGTGTGCGGTGCCCCCTTCCACCATATTCCACCTCGGTCATATCGTCGCAGAGTTTAGGCAAAGCCATGCGCCGGTAGAACATCATCATCGTCACCACGCCGTCGTGCTGATGGAACTCATCTCCGGAGCTCGGCTGGATCGGAGGCCGGAGATCGTCATCGAGCTGAATGTGTGCTGAACTCGGAGGCTCCGTACGTTCGGTGCTTGGATCGGTCGGATCGTGAAGACGTACGACTACATCAACCGCGTTGTGATAACGCTTCCGCTTACGGTCTACGAGGGTACGTGGACATACACTCTCCCCTCTCGTTGCTATGACATCACCATGATCTTGCGTGTGCGTAGGAAATTTTTTGAAATTACTACGTTCCCCAACAGTGGCATCCGAGCCTAGGTTTTATGCGTTGATGTTATATGCACGATTAGAACACAAGTGAGTTGTGGGCGATACAAGTCATCTCGCTTACCAAAGATGTCATACTTTGGTTCAGCGGTATTGTTGGATGAAGCGGTCCGGACCAACATTACGCCAGACGCTTACGCGAGACTGGTTTTACCGCCGTGCTTTGCACACGGTGACTAGCGGTGTCGGTTTCTCCAACTTTAGTTGAACTGAGTGTGGCTACGCTTGGTCCTTGCGAAGGTTAAAACAATACCAACTTGAGGAACTATCGCTGTGGTTTTGATGCGAGGTAAGAACGGTTCTTGCTCAGCCCGTAGCAGCCACGTAAAACTTGCAACAACAAAGTAGAGGACGTCTAACTTGTTTTTGCAGGGCATGTTGTGATGTGATATGGTCAAGACGTGATGAGATATAAGTTGTTGTATGAGATGATCATGTTTTGTTGAAGTTATCGAATCGGCGAAGCCCTATGGTTGTCTCTTTGTTGCATAAGATGCAAGTGCCAAATAATTGCTTTACTTTATCGCTGTTTGATAGCAATAGTTGCAAGAGCAATAGTTGGCGAGACGACCATGTGACGACACATTGATATAGATCAAGATGATGAAGATCATGGTGTCGTGCGGTGACGATAGAGATCATGACGAAGACTTTGGAGATGGAGATCAAAGCGCAAGATGATCATGGCCATATCATGTCACATATTTTGATTGCATATGATGTTTATCTATTATACATCGTATTCTTGCTTTGATTGACGGTAGCATTTTAAGATGATCTCTCACTAATTATCAAGAAGTGTTCTCCTCGAGTATGCACCGTTGCCAAAGTTCGTCGTGCCCGGACACCACGTGATGATCGGGTGTCATAAGCTCCACGTCCATCTACAACGGGTGCAAGCCAGTTTTGCACACGCAGAATACTCGGGTTAAACTTGACGAGCCTAGCATATGCAGATATGACCTCGGAACACGGAGACCGAAAGGTCGAGCGTGAATCATATAGTAGATATGATCAACATAGTGATGTTCACCATTGAAAACTAATCCATCTCACGTGATGATCGGTTATGGTTTAGTTGATTTGGATCACGTGATCACTTAGATGACTAGAGGGATGTCTATCTAAGTGGGAGTTCTTAAGTAATATGATTAATTGAACTTAAATTTATCATGAAGTTAGTCCTGGTAGTATTTTGCAAATTATGTTGTAGATCAATAGCTTGCGTTGTTGCTTTCATATGTTTATTTTGATATGTTCCTAGAGAAAATTGTGTTGAAAGATGTTAGTAGAAATGATGCGGATTGGATCCGTGATCTGAGGTTTATCCTCATTGCTGCCTGTAAGAATTATGTCCTTAATGCACCGCTAGGTGACAAACCTATTGCAGAGCGGATGCGACGTTATGAACGTTTGGCTAGCTCAAAAGGATGACTACTTGATAGTTTAGTGCACCATGCTTAAACGGCTTAGAATTGGGACTTCAAAGACGTTTTGAACGTCATGGACCATATGAGATGTTCCAGGAGTTGAAGTTAATATTTCCAGCAAATACCCGAGTTGAGAGATATGAAGTCTCCAACAAGTTCTAAAGCTAAAAGATGGAGGAGAATCGCTCAACTAGTGAGCATGTGCTCAGATTGTCTGGGTACTTCAATCGCTTGAATCAAGTGGGAGTTAATCTTCCGATAAGATAGTGATTGATGAATTCTCTAGTCACCATCACTAAGTTACTAGAACTTCGTGAAGAACTATAGTATGCAAGGGATGACGAAAACGATTCCCGAGCTCTTCGTGATGTTGAAATCGACGAAGGTAGAAATCAAGAAAAGACCATCAAGTGTTGATGATTGACAAAACCACTAGTTTCAAGAGAAGGGCAAAGGAAAGAAAGGGAACTTCAAGTGGAAAGACAAGCAAGTTGTCACTCCTGCGAAGAAGCCCAAAGCTGGACCATAGCCTCAAACCGAGTGTTTATAATCGCAAAGGAAATGGTCTTTGGAAGCGGAAATGCCCCTGAATATTTGGTGGATAAGAAGGATGGCAAAGTGAACAAGGGTATATTTGATATACAAATTATTGATGTGTGCCTTACTAGTGTTTATAGTAGCCCCTAAGTATTTGATACTTGTTAGGTTGCTAAGATTAGTAACTCAAACAGAGTTCTGAGAATAAGCAGAGACTAGTTGAAGGGAAAGTGACGATGAGTGTTGGAAGTAGTTCCAAGATTGATATGATCATCATCGCACACTCCTTATACTTTCGGGATTAGTGTTAAACCTAAATAAATGTTATTTGGCGCTTATGCTGAGCATGAATATGATTTGATCATGTTTATTGCAATACGGTTATTCAATTAAAATCAGAGAATAATTGTTGTTCTGCTTACATGAATAAAACGCTCAATGGTCATACACCCAATGAAAATAGTTTGTTGGATCTCGATCGTAGTGATACACATATTCATAATATTGAGGCCAAAAGATGCAAAGTTAATAATGATAGTGCAACTTATTTGTGGCACCGCCGCTTGGGTCATATCGATTGTAAAGCGCATGAAGAAACTCCATAAAGATGGATTTTCGGAATCACTTGGTTATGAATCATTTGATACTTGCGAACCGTGCCTTTTGGACAAGATGACTAAAACTCCGTTCTTCGGAACAATGGAACAAGCTACCGACTTATTGGAAATAATACATACTGATGTATGCAGACCAATGAGTATGAAGGCTCGTGGCAAGCATCGTTATTTTCTGACCTTCACAGATGATTTGAGCAGATATGGGTATATCTACTTGATGAAACATAAGTTTGAAATAGTTGAAAGGTTCAAAGAATTTTAGAGTGAAGTGGAAAATCATCGTAACAAGAAAATAAAGTTTCTGCAATCTGATCGCGGAGAGGAATATTTGAGTTACGAGTTTGGTCTTCAATTAAAACAATGTGGAATAGTTTCACAGCTCACGCCACCTGGAACACCACAACGTTATGGTGTGTCCGAACGTCAGAATCGCAATTTATTGGATATGGTGCGATCTATGATGTCTCTTCTTGATTTACCAATATTGTTTTGGGGTTATGCATTAGAGACAGCTGCATTCACATTAAAAGGGCACCATCTAAACCGTTGAGACGACAACATATGAACTGTGGTTTAGCAAGAAACCCAAGTTGTCGTTTCTTAAAGTTTGGGGCTGCGATGCTTATGTGAAAAAGTTTCATCTGATAAGCTCGAACCCAAATCGAGAAGTGCGTCTTCATAGAATACCCAAAGGAAATAGTTGGGTACACCTTCTATCACAGATCCGAAGGCAAGATATTCGTTGCTAAAATGGATCCTTTCTAGAGAAGGAGTTTCTCTCGAAAGAAGTGAGTGGGAGGAAAGTAGAACTTGATGAGGTAATCTGTACTGTTCCCTTATTGGAAAGTAGTTCATCACAGAAATCAGTTCCTGTGACAAATACACCAATTAGTGAGGAAGCTGATGATATTGATCATGAAACTTCAGATCAAGTTACTACAGAACCTCGTTGGTCTACCAGAGTAAGATCTGCACGAGAGTGGTATGGTAATCCTATTCTGGAAGTCATGTTACTTGACCATGATGAACCTACGAACTATGAGGAAGCGATGATGAGCCCAGATTCCGCAAAATGGCTAGAGGCCATAAAATCTGAGATATGATCCATGTATGAGAACAAAGTATGGACTTTGATTGACTTGCTCGATGATCAGCAAGCCATGTTAAATAAATGGATCTTCAAGAAGAAGACGAACACTGATAGTAGTGTTACTATCTAGTAAGCTCGACTTGTTGCGAAAGGTTTTCAACAAGTTTAAGGTGTTGAATACGATGAGATTTTCTCACTCGTATTAAAGCTTAAGTCTGTCTGAATCATATTAGCAATTGCCAGATTTTATGAAATCTGGCAAATGGATGTCAAAAACTGCATTCCTTAATGGATTTATTAAAGAAGAGTTGTATATGATACAACCAGAAAGTTTTTGTCAATCCTAAAGATGCTAACAAAGTGTGCAAGCTCCAGCGATCCATTTATGGACTGGTGCAAGCATCTCGGAGTTGGAATATACGCTTTGATGAGTTGATCAAAGCATATGGTTTTATCTGACTTTTGAAAGGCCTGTATTTACAAGAAAGTGAGTGGGAGCACTACAACATTTCTGATAAGTATATGTGAATGACATATTGTTGATCGGAAATAATGTAGAATTATTCTGCAAAGCATAAAGGAGTGTATGACATGAGTTTTTCAATGAAAGACCTCGGTGAAGCTGCTTACATATTGAGCATCAAGATCTATTGAGATAGATCAAGACGCTTGATAAGATTTTCAATGAGTACATACCTTGGCAAGATTTTGAAATAGTTCAAGATGGAACAGTCAAAGAAAGAGTTCTTGCCTATGTTGCAAAGGTGTGAAATTGAGTAAGACTCAAATCCCGACCACGGCAGAAAATAGAAAAGAGAATGAAAGTCATTCCCTATGCCTCAGTAATAGGTTCTATAAAGTATGCTATATTATGTACCAGACCTATTGTATACCTTGCTCCAAATTTGGCAAGGGAGTACAATAGAGATCTAAGAGTAGATCACTCGACAGCGGTCAAGAATATCCTTAGTGAGGACTAAGGAGATGTTTCTCGATTATGGAGGTGATAAAAGAGCCCGTCGTAAAAAGTTACAACGATGCAAGCTTTTTCATCAATCCAGATGACTCTAAGTCTCAATCTGGATACATATTGAAAGTGGGAGCAATTAGCTAGACTAGCTCCGTGCAGAGCATTGTGGACATAGAATATTTGCAAAATACATACGGCTCTGAATGTGACAGACCCGTTGACTAAGCTTCTCTCACGAGCAAAACATGATCACACTCTAGTAAACCCTTTGGGTGTTGGTCACATGACAATGTGAACTATGGGTGTTAATCATATACAGATATGAATATTGATATTAAATCACATGGCGATGTGAACTAGATTATTGACTCTAGTGCAAGTGGGAGACTGAAGGAAATATGCCCTAGAGGCAATAATAAAGTTATTATTTATTTCCTTATTTCATGATAAATGTTTATTATTCATGCTAGAATTGTATTAACCGGAAACATAATACATGTGTGAATACATAGACAAACATAGTGTCACTAGTATGCCTCTACTTGACTAGCTCGTTTATCAGAGATGGTTATGTTTCCTAGCCATGGACAAAAGAGTTGTCATTTGATTAACGGGATCACATCATTAGGAGAATGATGTGATTGACTTGACCCATTCCGTTAGCTTAGCACTTGATCGTTTAGTATGTTGCTATTGCTTTCTTCATGACTTATACATGTTCCTGTAACTATGAGATTATGCAACTCCTGTTTACCGGAGGAACACTTTGGGTACTACCAAACGTCACAACATAATTGGGTGATTATAAAGGAGTACTACAAGTGTCTCCGAAGGTACATGTTGAGTTGGCGTATTTCGAGATTAGGTTTTGTCACTCCGATTGTCGGAGAGGTATCTCTGGGCCCTCTCGGTAATGCACATCATTATAAGCCTTGCAAGCAATGTAACCAATGAGTTGGTTACGGATGATGCATTACGAACGAGTAAAAAGACTTGCCGGTGACGAGATTGAACTAGGTATTGGATACCGACGATCGAATCTCGGGCAAGTAACATACCGATGACAAAGGGAACAACGTATGTTGTTATGCGGTTTAACCGATAAAGATCTTCGTAGAATATGTATGAGCCAATATGGGCATCCAGGTCCCGCTATTGGTTATTGACCGAGAATAGTTCTAGGTCATGTCTACATAGTTCTCGAACCCGTAGGGTCCGCACGCTTAAGGTTTCGATGATGCTTATATTATGAGTTTATGAGTTTTGATGTACCGAAGGAGTTCGGAGTCCCGGATGAGATCGGGGACATGACGAGGAGTCTCGAAATGGTCGAGACGTAAAGATCGATATATTGAACGTCTATATTCGGAGTTCGGAAAGGTTCCGAGTGATTCGGTTATTTTTCGGAGTACCGGAGAGTTACGGGAATTCGCCGGGGAGAAGTATTGGGCCTTATTGGGCCTGCGGGAAGAGAGAGGGGCTGCGAGGGCAGGCCACGCGCCCCATGGCCTAGTCCGAATTGGACTAGGGGGAGGGGCCGCACCCCCTCCTTCCTTCCCTTCTCTCTTCCCCTTACTTGTCTCCTACTCCTACTACTTGGAAGGTCTCCTAGTTGGACTAGGAAAGGGGGAATCCTACTCCCGGTGGGAGTAGGACTCCCCTAGGGCGCGCCATAGAAGAGGGCCGGCCCTCCCCTCCTCCACTCCTTTATATACGGGGGTAGGGGGCACCCCATAGACACACAAGTTGATCTATGGATCGTTCCTTAGCCGTGTGCGGTGCCCCCTTCCACCATATTCCACCTCGGTCATATCGTCGCAGAGTTTAGGCGAAGCCCTGCGCCGTAGAATATCATCATCGTTACCACGTCATGCCGACGGAACTCATCTCCGGAGCTCGGCTGGATCGGAGGCGGAGATCGCCATCGAGCTGAACGTGTCTGAACTCGGAGGCTCCGTGACGCTCGGTGCTTGGATCGGTCGGATCGTGAAGACGTACGACTACATCAACCGCGTTGTGATAACGCTTCCGCTTACGGTCTACGAGGGTACGTGGACATACACTCTCCCCTCTCGTTGCTATGACATCACCATGATCTTTCGTGTGCGTAGGATTTTTTTTGAAATTACTACGTTCCCCAACAATAACTTCATGCCAAGAATGATAGTGTCGAGTACGAGACAAATCAGGCCAAAAAATTGTAGCTTCACAGGTTTGGGGGCAAGGGTTTCTTTGAACCACTAGTAACTGAAGCATTTGAACTTCGTTGGTGCCAACTATACTTAAGAAATAGCTTCTGGATGCATTGGATCTTTTTGAATGTATCTTTGACATTAGCCTTTCTAGTTCAGTTGTCGAGACCTGATGTTCTTGTAATTTGCCTCTGATGAAAGGGTTGGGTCAGCTTACAGTTGCTTCGTTAGTTTTTCCTACGATGCCATGCTTATAAAACCTCTTCCAATGCACACGTACTTAGATGAGGTGCTAAACACATTAAAAAGTTTAGAAACTAATGCTCCAATGCATAGGTTCTTAACTTGTTGTAGTTAAGATTCTTTTATGTAATGATTTAGCAACTAAACTCCTATGTGCATTGGTGGGTTTATTTCATTTAAGTGTTGTTTCTAGGTTCCTGCGCTTGGCATTGTTTCTCCTCTTAGTTACAAATTAAAATCCCTCAACATGATAATCAGCTGTTATCTTATTCCAAGATGCACATTTCCTCTGAAACTGACTGAACTGTTCTTAATTTTGCAGGTAGAGGGCAAGATAATTTGTTGGTTGTTTGCTATCATGTTGTTATTACTTCCATTAGGGCATCTGTTGGTTCATTAACCTTTCTAACATCTGCATCTTAGTGTTCGTTTGTTTACTGCATAAAAATATATAATTTTGCTGCTGTTATGCCTGTATTCACTGCTGCTGCTGCTGTACTTGTGATGATGTTGTAGGTACCCCGAGAGGCCCTTGAGTTTGCCGGAATGTTGATTAACTTCCGTTCCGGCAAATTCGGGTACTCCATATGTCCTATTTTCAGCAAAGGTATTGCTGAAATTTTCCATGAATTTTAGCATTACTTTGCTAAAAATAGGACATATGGGGTACTTGCGACTAATGCCTGTTATCATGCATGTTTTATGATCTGTTGTAAGGGTACTAATTGGTCTCTTCGCTGCTTATCGAGATGGCGGTAAGCAGCCACCGCCGATCTGCGATACATCGCATGACGAGTTGGATGCTTCCGAGTTCTTCACTATCATACTTGAGGCTTGAGATCATCCATGACGCAGTATATAAAACGAGAGATCTCCCTTCACCCATCTCATTATGATATCGTTGTTTGCTACATCACTCATTGTCCCAAACTGCAGAGGCTGCCCGACAGTTTTATGAACATGCTGATGGGTGAAGATCCGCCAAATAATGTGAAGCTGCGATAGGCCGGCAGCGGGTTTCGCAGGCAGTGGGATGTGCAGTTGGTGATCAAGAACGGCCACATGTACTTGTCTCGTGGGTGAGAGAAGTTCTACTGTGCCTACGACCTGCGGCTGGGGTACTTCCTTCTCTTCAGGTACGATGATGACGCCAACATGCTCATCTATGTGTGATGCGCGCTGTTGCCGATGATGATGCGATGACGTTCGCCTCTTCTTATTCCTCTACATTTGGCTTTGTCTCACATCGATTGTTAACGGTCATTGTTGCATTTTGGACAGGTAAAGGAGCAGCAAGATGGCGACAGCAGCTACAACCAAAGCAAAGCGGCGACTATGGTCAGAAGCGAAGCAAAGAGCGATTCTGGTTGTAGCGAAGCAGCAGCAGCGATTCTGGCAGAAAGATAGACAACAAGAAGGATGATCCGGACTGGAGTGCGGAGAAGAGGAGCAGAGTGAGGATGAGGAGTTGCAGGATGACGATGGGCATCAGCCGAGGATGACCTAGCACCGTGTGGTGGGTGACCAAGGGCAAGAGATGGTGGTGGTGACCATGGCCAAGAGATGGAGGTGGCTGAGGATGACCTAGCGATGGTCGTGCCTGAAGGTGGCCTCGCGATGGTGGTGGTGCTTGACAATGACCACGCACCGGTGGTGGCGCCGGCGATCCCACAGCTGGGCGACATGACCATGCCAATTGTGGTAGAAGACTACATCCCACTGCCTCCACTGCCTCCACCGCCTCGCCGCTCTAGGCGCATCAGGGAGAGGAAGGAGAAGAACAATGCATGAGAACTGAACTTTGTTAGGTATGTCAGATCTCCTATAGGTTAGTTATCCAAAATGATATATATATATATATATATATATATATATACTTAGTTACCTATATTATCTCTAATATGCTTAGTTTCCTATAGGTTAGCTTCATTTTTACCTAAGTTGGCTCTAATATACTAACTTAGAGCTTATATGCTTAGTTTCCTATAGGTTAGCTCCAAAATAACTTATGTTAGCACAAAATGATCAAGTTTACATAATAAGCTTATAGTCTTTTTCTTATTCTTCTTCTTTTCCAAAATGACATAGGTTAGCTTCATTTCACCTAAGTTGGCTCTAATATACTAACTTAGAGCTTATATGCTTAGTTTCCTATAGGTTGTTGGGGAACGTTGCAGAAAATTAAAATTTTTCCTACGGTTTCACCAAGATCCATCTATGAGTTCATCTAAGCAACGAGTATTGGGAGAGAGATTGCATCTACATACCACTTGTAGATCGCGTGCGGAAGCTTGCAAGGTGATGATGGAGTCGTACTCGAACGTGATTCAGATCACCGATGTCCAAGTGCTGAACGGACAGCACCTCCGCGTTCAACACACGACGGGACGAGCGACGCCTCCTCTGTCTTGATCCAGCAAGGAGGAAGGAGAGGTTGAGGAAGACAGCTCCACCGGCAAAGACGACGGCGTGGTGATGGTGGAGAAGCAAGACTCGGCTGTGGCTTCACGAGCGCACAACGGAGGAGGAGAGGTGTTGGGAGGGAGGGCTGCGCCTTGGCTTGGGTGCGGCTGCCTCCCTCACCCCTCTATTTATAGGGGAAGGGAGAGGGGCGGCCCCTCTAGATCAATCTAGAGGGGGCGGCGGCAAGGGAGGGGGACTTGCCCCCAAGCAGGGGCGCCCTAGGGTTCCCTCAACCCTAGGCGCAAGGGCCGGGGAGGGGTGCGCCAAGCCCACCGGGGCTGGCCACCTCCCCACGCAGCCCAGTGGCCCCCGGAGGGGTGGCCTCCGGTGGACCCGGAACCCTTCCGTGGCCCAGTACAATACCAGTATGCCCTCAAACTTCGGTGTCCTTTAACAACTTCCCATATATAAATCTTTACCTCCCGACCTTCCGAACTCCTCATGACGTCGGGATCTCATCCGGACTCAACAACATTCGGTAGTCACATACTAGTCTTCCTTATAACCCTAGCGCCACCGAACCTTAGTGTGTAGACCCTACGGTTCGGAGACACGCAGACATGACCGAGACGACTCTCGGGCAATAACCAACAGCGGGTCCGGATACCCATGTTGGCTCCTACATGCTCCTCGATGATTTCATCGGTTGAACCACGATGTCGAGGATTCGATCAAACCTCAGATGCAATTCCCTTTGTCAATCGGTGCGTTATTTGGCCGAGACTCGATCGTCGGTATCCCAATACCTTGTTCGGCCTCGCACGCAAGTCACTTTACTCGCATCAGTAATGCATGATCCCGGCCAACCCCTTGGTCACCTTGAGCTCATTATGATGATGCATTACCGAGTGGGCCAGAGATACCTCTCCGTCATACGGAGTGACAAATCCCGCCTCGATCCGTGTCAACCCAACAGATACTTTCGGAGATACCTGTAATGCACCTTTATAGTCACCCGATTACGTTGTGACGTTTGATACACCCAAGGCACTCCTACGGTAACCGGAGTTACACGATCTCATGGTCGAAGGAAGAGATACTTGACATTGGCAAAGCTCTAGCGCATTTAACTACACGATCTTTTATGCTATGCTTAGGATTGTCTTGTCCATCACATCATTCTCCTAATGATGTGATCCCGTTATCAACGACATCCAATGTCCATAGTCAGGAAACCATGACTATCTGTTGATCACAATGAGCTAGTCAACTAGAGGCTCACTAGGGACATATTGTGGTCTAAGTGTTCACACGTGTATTACGATTTCCGGATAATACAGTTATAGCATGAACAAAAGACAATTATCATGAACAATGAAATATAATAATACTTTTATTATTGCCTCTAGGGCATATTTCCAACAGTCTCCCACTTGCACTAGAGTCACCAATCTAGTTACATTGTGATGAATCGAACACCCATAGAGTTCTGGTGTTGATCATGTTTTGCACGCGAGAGAGGTTTAGTCAACGGATCTGCGACATTCAGATCCGTGTGCACTTTGCAAATCTCTATGTCTCCATCTTGAACATTTTCACGGATGGAGTTGAAACGACGCTTGATGTGCTGGTCTTCTTGTGAAACCCGGCTCCTTGGCAAGGGCAATAGCTCCAAAGTGTTGTCACAGAAGAGTTTGATCGGCCCCGACGCATTGGGTATGACTCCTAGGTCGGTGATGAACTCCTTCACCCAAATTGCTTCATGCGCTGCCTCCGAGGCTGCCATGTACTCCGCTTCACACGTAGATCCCGCCACGACGCTCGCTTGCACCTGCACCACCATCGCTTCCACCATTCAACATATACACGATCCGGTTTGTGACTTAGAGTCATCAGATCTCGAGTCGGCTAGCATCGACGTAACCCTTTACGACGAGCTCTTCGTCTCCTCCATAAACGAAACATGTCCTTTGTCCTTTTCGGTACTTCAGATATTCTTAACCGCTGTCAAATGATCCTTGCCGGATTACTTTGGTATCTTGCAACCAAACTTACGGCAAGGTTTACATCGGTCCAGTACACAAGATGGCATACATAATAGATCCTATGGCCGAAGCATAGGGGATGACACTCATCTCTTATTTATCTTTTGCCGTGGTCGGTGACTAAGCTGAGCTCAATCTCACACCTTGTAACATAGGCAAGAACCCTTTCTTGGATTGATCCATTTTGAACCTCTTCAAAATCTTATCAAGGTATGTGCTTTGTGAAAGACCTATGAGGCGTCTCGATCTATCTCTATAGATCTTGATGCCTAATATATAAGCAGCTTCTCCAAGGTCCTTCATTGAAAAACACTTGTTCAAGTAGGCCTTAATGCTGTCCAGGAATCTCGTATCATTTCCCATCAAGAGTATGTCATCTACATATAATATGAGAAATGCTACGAGCTCCCACTCACTTTCTTGTAAACGCAGCTTCTCCATAAGTCAAGATAAACCCAAACGCTTTGATCATCTCATCAAAGCGAATGTTCCAACTCCGAGATGCTTGCACCAGCCCATAAATGGATCGCTGGAGCTTGCATACTTTGTTAGCGTTCTGAGGATCGACAAAACCTTCCGGTTGCATCATATACAACTCTTCCTTAAGATGTCCATTAAGGAATGCCGTTTTGACGTCCATCTGCCATATCTCATAATCATAGTATGCGGCAATTGCTAACATGATTCAGACGGACTTAAGCTTCGCTACGGGAGAGAATGTCTCGTCATAGTCAATCCCTTGAACTTGTCGATAACCCTTAGTGACAAGTCGAGCCTTATAGATGGTAACATTACCATCCGCGTCCGTCTTCTTCTTAAAAATCCATTTGTTTTCTATCGTCGCCGATCATCGGGCAAGTCTGTCAAAGTCCATACTTTGTTTTCATACATGGATTCTATCTCCGATTTCATGGCTTCAAGCCATTTGTTGGAATCTGGCCCGCCATTGCTTCTTCATAGTTCAAGGTTCATTGTTGTCTCGACAACATGATTTCCATGACAGGTTGCCGCACCACTCAGTGCGGAACGTGTCCTTGTGGACCTTCAAGTTCAAGAGCAACTTGATCCAAAGTACCTTGATCATCATCATTGTTTTCCTCTTGGTTGGTGTGGGCATCACAGAACAGTTTCTGCGCTGCACCACTTTCCCGCTCGAGAGGTAGTACTTCATCGAAGTTCTACTTTCCTCCCACTTACTTCTTTCGAGAGAAACTCTTTTCCGTAAATCATCCGTTTGGCAACAAAGATCTTGCCTTCAGATCTTAAGTAGAAGGTATACCCGACAGCTTCCTTAGGGTATCCTATGAATACGCATTTTTCCGACTTGGGTTCGAGCTTTTCGGGTTGAAGTTTCTTGACATAAGCATCGCATCCCCAAACTTTTGAAACGACAGCTTAGGTTTCTTCCCAAACCATAATTCATACGGTGTCGCCTCAACGGATTTAGACGGTGCCCTATTTAAAGTGAATGTAGCTGTCTCTAGAGCGATCCCCAAAATGATAGTGGTAAATCGGTAAGAGACATCATAGATCGCACCATATCCAATAGAGTGCGACACGACGTTCGGACACACCGTTTACCGAGGTGTTCCAGCGGCGTGAGTTGTGAAACGATTCCAAATTTCCTTAAGTGTGTGCCAAATTCATGACTTAAATATTCTCCTCCACGATCCGATCAGAGGAACTTTATCTTTCGTCACGTTGATTCTCTACCTCACTCTGAAATTCCTTGAACTTTTCAAAGGTCTCAGACTTGTGTTTCATTAAGTAGACATACCCATATCTACTCAAGTCATCGGTGAGAGTGAGAACATAACGAAATCCTCCATGAGCCTCAACGCCATTGGACCGCACACATCGGTATGTATGATTTCCAACAAGTTGGTTGCTCGCCCATTGTTCCGAGAACGGAGTCTTGGTCATTTTGCCTAAGAGGCATGGTTCGCATGTGTCAAACGATTCATAATCAAGAGACTCTAAAAGTCCATCAGATGGAGCTTCTTCATGCGCTTGACACCAATGTGACCAAGGCGGCAAAGTGCCACAAGTATGTGGGACTATCGTTATCAACTTTACATCTTTTGGCATCCACACTATGAACATGTGTAATATTACGCCGAGATTCATTAAGAATAAACCATTGACCATCGGAGCATGACCATAAAACATATCTCTCATATAAATCGAACAACCATTATTCTTAGACTTAATGAGTAGCCATCTCAGATTAAACGAGATCCAGATACAATGTTCATGCTCAAACTTGGCACTAAATAACAATTATTGAGGTTCAAAACTAATCCCGTGGGTAAATGTAGAGGCAGCGTGTCGACGGCGATCACATCGACTGAACCATTCCCGACGCCAAGATCGTCACCTCGCCCTTCGCCATCTCCGCTTATTCCGCAGCTCTGCCGTGAGTTACATATATGAGCAACGGCACCGTATCAAATACCCGGGAGTTACTACGAGTAATCGTAAGGTACACATCAATTACATGTGTATCAAATATACCTTTGGTGTTGCTGGCCTTCTTATCCGCTAAGTATTTGGGGCGGTTTCGCTTCAAAGGACCCTTCCCTTGCAATAAAAGCACTACCTCGTGCTTGGGTCCATTTTTGACTTCTTCCCAAGAATAAAGCTTACGGGCGCGGCAACATCTTTGCCGCCCTTCTTGAAGTTCTTCTTACCCTTGCCCTTCTTGAACTTAGTGGTCTTATTGACCATCAACACTTGATGTTCTTTCTGATTTCAGCCTCTCACGACTTCAAAGATCGAGAACACTTCAGAATGGTCTTCACCATCCCCGCATGTTGTAGTTCATCACAAAGCTCTTGTAGCTTGGTGGGAGCGATCGAGGATTCTGTCAATGACCGCCTCATCCGGGAGGTTAATGTTCACTGGGTCATACGGTTGTGCAACCTGCATATCTTCAGATGTGCTCACCGACGTAACTGTTTTCTCCATCTTACAACTATAGAACTTGTCGGAGACATCATATCTCTCGACCCGGCATGAGCTTGGAAAACTAGTCTCAGCTCTTCAACATCTCATATGCTCCGTGATGCTCAAAACGCTTTTGGAGCCCCGGTTCTAAGCTGTAAAGCATGCCGCACCGAACGAGGGAGTAATCATCGCGACGAGTCCGCCAAACGCTCAAATTGTCTTGCGGTCTTTGGGAGAATGGGTGGGTCACCTAACGGTGCTTCTAGGACATATTGTTTCTTGGCAGCTATGAGGATGATCTCGTGTTCGGACCCGATCCGTATAGTTGCTTCCATCATCTTTCAGCTTGGTTTTCTAGGAATGCGCTGAAGTTCATGTTGACATTAGCGCTGGCCATTGATCTACAAGACATATTTGCAAAGGTTTTAGACTAAGTTCATGATAATAAAGTTCTAATCAAAATTATGAACTCCCACTTAGATTAGACATCCTCTAGTCATCTAAGTGTTACACGATCCGAGTCGACTAGCCCGTGTCCGATCATCACGTGAGACGGACTAGTCATCATCGGTGAACATCTTCATGTTGATCGTATCTTCCATACGACTCGTGTTCGACCTTTCGGTCTCCGTGTTCCGAGGCTATGTCTGTACATGCTAGGCTCGTCAAGTTAACCCTAAGTGTTTTCGCTATGTAAAACTGTCTTACACCCGTTGTATGTGAAAGTAAGAATCCATCACACCCGATCATCACGTGGTGCTTAGAAGTTTACTTAACTGTAGCAACGGTGCACGCTTAGGGAGAACACTTCTTGAAATTTTGTAAGGGATCATCTTATTTACTACCGTCGTCCTAAGTAAACAAGATGCATAAACATAATAAACATCACATGCAATTATATATAGTTGTGACATGATATGGCCAATATCATAAAGCTCCATTGATCTCCATCTTCGGGGCTCCATGATCATCTTGTCACCAGCTTGACACCATGATCTCCATCATCATGATCTCCATCATCGTGTCTTCATGAAGTTGTCACGCCAACGACTACTTCTACTTCTATGACTAACGCGTTTAGCAATAAAGTAAAGTAGTTTACATGGCGTTCTTCAATGACACGCAGGTCATACAAAAATAAAGACAACTCCTATATTCTCGCCGTTGTCATACTCATCGACATGCAAGTCGTGAATCCTATTACAAGAACATGATCTCATACATCACAATTCAACATTCATCACAACTTCCGCCATATCACATCACATGATCAATCGCTGCAAAAACAAGTTAGACGTCCTCTAATTGTTGTTGCATCTTTTACGTGGCTGCGATTGGGTTCTAGCAAGAACGTTATCTTACCTATGAATCACCACAACGTGATTTTGTCAACTTCTATTTACCCTTCATAAGGGCCCTGTTCATCGAATCCGCTCCAACTAAAGTGGGAGAGACAGACACCCGCCAACCACCTTATGCAACTAGTGCATGTTAATCGGTGGAACCGGTCTCACGAAGCGCACGTAAGGTTGGTCCGGCTGCTTCATCCCACAATACCGTTGAGCAAGAAAAGACTAGTAGAGGCAAGTAAGATGACAAGATCCACGCCCACAACAAATTGTGTTCTACTCGTGCATTAGAGAACTACGCATAGACCTGGCTCATGATGCCACTGTTGGGGAACGTTGCAGAAAATTAAAAAATTTCCTACGGTTTCACCAAGATCCATCTATGAGTTCATCTAAGCAACGAGTATTGGGAGAGAGATTGCATCTACATACCACTTGTAGATCGCGTGCGGAAGATTGCAAGGTGATGATGGAGTCGTACTCGAACGTGATTCAGATCACCGATGTCCAAGTGCTGAACGGACAGCACCTCCGCGTTCAACACACGTACGGGACGAGCGACGTCTCCTCCGTCTTGATCCAGCAAGGAGGAAGGAGAGGTTGAGGAAGACAGCTCCACCGGCAGCACGACGACGTGGTGATGGTGGAGAAGCAGTACTCCGACAGGGCTTCGCCGAGCGCACAACGGAGGAGGAGAGGTGTTGGGGAGGGGAGGGCTGCGCCTTGGCTTGGGTGCGGCTGCCCTCCCCTCACCCCTCTATTTATAGGGGGAAGGGAGAAGGGGGGCCGGCCCCTCTAGATCAATCAAGAGGGGGGCGGCGGCCAAGGGGAGGGGGGACTTGCCCCCAAGCAGGGGCCCCTCTAGGGTTCCCCTCAACCCTAGGCGCAAGGGCCCAGGGGGTGCGCCCAGCCCACCAGGCTGGCCACCTCCCCACGCAGCCCAGGGCCCCCGGAGGTGGCCCCTCCGGTGGACCTCGAACCCTTCGGTGGCCCCAGACAATACAGTATGCCCCAAACTTTCCTGTCCTTTAACAACTTCCCATATATAAATCTTTACCTCCGACCCTTAGGAACTCCTCGTGACGTCCGGGATCTCATCCGGACTCAACAACATTCGTAGTCACATACTAGTCTTCCTTATAACCCTAGCGCCACCGAACCTTATGTGTAGACCCTACGGTTCGGGAGACACGCAGACATGACCGAGACGACTCTCGGGCAATAACCAACAGCGGGTCGGATACCCATGTTGGCTCCTACATGCTCCTCGATGATTTCATCGGTTGAACCACGATGTCGAGGATTCGATCAAACCTCAGTATGCAATTCCTTTGTCAATCGGTATGTTACTTGCCCGAGACTCGATCGTCGGTATCCCAATACCTTGTTCAGTCTCGCATCGCAAGTCACTTTACTCGCATCAGTAATGCATGATCCCGTACAACCCCTTGGTCACCTTGAGCTCATTATGATGATGCATTACCGAGTGGGCCCAGAGATACCTCTCCGTCACACGGAGTGACAAATCCCGCCTCGATCCGTGTCAACCCAATGATACTTTCGGAGATACCGTAATGCACCTTTATAGTCACCCGATTACGTTGTGACGCTTGATACACCCAAGGCACTCCTACGGTAACCGGAGTTACACGATCTCATGGTCGAAGGAAGAGATACTTGACATTGGCAAAGCTCTAGCAAACGAACTACACGATCTTTTATGCTATGCTTAGGATTGTCTTGTCCATCACATCATTCTCCTAATGATGTGATCCGCTATCAACGACATCCAATGTCCATAGTCGAAACCATGACTATCTGTTGATTACAATGAGCTAGTCAACTAGAGGCTCACTAGGGACATATTGTGGTCTAAGTGTTCACACGTGTATTACGATTTCCGGATAATACAGTTATAGCATGAACAAAAGACAATTATCATGAACAATGAAATATAATAATACTTTTATTATTGCCTCTAGGGCATATTTCCAACATAGGTTAGCTCCAAAATAACTTATGTTAGCACAAAATGATCAAGTTTACATAATAAGCTTATAGTCTTTTTCTTATTCTTCTTCTTTTCCAAAATGACATAGGTTAGCTTCATTTTACCTAGGGATAGTTAGATTTATGCCCCTAGTTGTGTCCCACTCGTCTGTTTTACCCCTAATTCCCAAAAGTCACCGGTTCTGTCCAAGTCACTTTGCTCCTCTTATGCTTTTGCCCTTTGACCGTTTGACCGTCAGTTTGAAAACTTCATACCTAATTTATACTAAATCAGAAAAATACAAATAAGATACCAAAATGTTCAGAAAAACATCACCTATATGTTAGTGTCATTTGCATTCATGAAAAAAGTGGTGGAAAGTGCCCATCTGAGTTTTAGCTCTTATGCTACCACCATGAATAGTAAAATATAAAAAACTTCAAAAAAAATTAAAAAAAAATTTGGTGGCAAAGAATGATAAATGTTTTAAGTTCCTGCCAAGTTTCATCAAGGAATAACATTCGTGGGTGCCGCGACAAAAAAAAAACAATCAGCACTCCAAAATAGATTATTTTTTTGCCACGACTTCCATGAATGGCGTTCCCTAATGAAACTTGGCAAACACTTAGAACATTTGTCGTTCTTTGCCACCATATTTTTTTGAATTTTTTTGGAGTTTACTATTCATGGTGGTATCAAAAGAGCTAAAACTCGAATGTGCACTTTCCAACACTTTTTTCATGAATGCAAATGACACTGACATATAGGTGATGTTTTTTTGAACATTTTGGTATCTTATTTGCATTTTTCTAATTTAGTATGAATTAGTTATGAATTTTTCAAATTGACGGTCAAACGGTCAAACGGCAAAAGCATAAGAGGAGCAAAGTGACTTGGACAGAACTGGTGACTTTTGGGAATTAGGGGTAAAACAGACGAGTGGGACACAACTAGGGGCATAAATCTAATTATCCCTTTTACCTAAGTTGGCTCTAATATACTAACTTAGAGCTTATATGCTTAGTTTCCTATAGGTTAGCTCCAAAATAACTTATGTTAGCACAAAATGATCAAGTTTACATAATAAGCTTATAGTCTTCTTCTTATTCTTCTTCTTTTCCAAAACTCTTCTTATTCTTCTTCTAGTGTTCTTCTTCTTCTAGTATTCTTCTTCTTCTAGTATTCTTCTAGTCTTCTTCTTTTTCTTCTTCTAACTTCTTGTTTATCATTTTGCAGATTTGATTCAATTGACGGAAGCTTGCGTGGATGGAGTGCTTCTTTTCCATTTGTGTTTTTATTTTGTATCAATGTGAAACTTTTGTGAATTGATGGATAACGGTGTTGGATGAACAATGTGAAACTTTTGTAATATGTAACGATTTGAACTATGTGTTGGCTATGTATGTATATATGATGAAACTTGTGTGTTGGATATGATTGTTATATGGATGCTTGTTGTATATATATGTGTTGAATATCTCATATGTGAAATAGTGACCTAAGATTAAGAAAAAACAAAAAAATTTAATAAAATTGTTACTAATGGCGCACTATCATGTGGTGCGCTATTAGTATAGCAGATAATAGTGGCGCACTGTGGGCAATACTAATGGCGCAATACGTGGTGCGCCATTAGAACACCAGATTCTAATGGAGCACATGTAGTGCGCCATTAGAAAAAAATTCTAATGATGTGATGCTAGTGGCGCACCTGTAGTGTGCCATTAGAAGGCAAAACTGGTGCGCCACTAGCATGCCTTTTCCTAGTAGTGGGCCCAATAGTCCCCCGGGGGGTTCCGGTAACCTCCCGGTACTCCGAAACTTATCTGATACTTCCTGAAACCATTCCGGTGTCCGAATGTAACCTTCCAATATATCAATCTGTACCTCTCAACCATTTCGAGACTCCTCGTCATGTGCGTGATCTCATCCGGGACTCCGAACAAAACTTCGGTCACCAAAACACATAACTCATAATACAAATCGTCATCGAACGTTAAGCGTGCGGACCCTACGGGTTCGAGAACTATGTAGACATGACCAAGAGACATCTCCGATCAATAACCAATAGCGGAACCTGGATGCTCATATTGGTTCCTACATATTCTACGAAGATCTTTATCAGTCAAACCGCACAACAACATACGTTGTTCCCTTTGTCATCGGTATGTTACTTGCCCGAGATTCGATCGTCGGTATTATCATACCTAGTTCAATCTCGTTACCGGCAAGTCTCTTTACTCGTTCCGTAATGCTTCATCCCGCAACTAACTCATTAATCACATTTCTTGCAAGGCTTATAGTGATGAGCATTACCGAGAGGGCCCAGAGATACCTCTCCGATACACGGAGTGACAAATCCTAATCTCGATCTATGCCAACTTAGCAAACACCTTCGGAGACACCTGTAGAGCATCTTTATAATCACACAGTTACGTTGTGACATTTGATAGCACACAAGGTGTTCTTCCGGCATTCGGGATTTGCATAATCTCATAGTTAGAGGAACATGTATAAGTCATGAAGAAAGCAATAGCAATAAAACTTAACGATCATTATGCTAAGCTAACGGATGGGTCTTGTCCATCACATCATTCTCCTAATGATGTGATCATGTTCATCAAATGACAACACATGTCTATGGCTAGGAAACTTAACCATCTTTGATCAACGAGCTAGTGAAGTAGAGGCATACTAGGGACACAGTGTTTTGTCTTTGTATTCACACATGTATCAAGTTTCCGGTTAATACATTTCTAGCATGAATAATAAACATTTATCATGAGATAATGAAATATAAAATAACAACTTTATTATTGCCTCTAGGGCATATTTCCTTCAGTCTCCCACTTGCACTAGAGTCAATAATCTAGTTCACATCGCCATGTGATTTAACACCAAATGGTTTACTAGAGTCAATAATTTAGTTCACATCGCTATGTGATTAACACCAAAGAATACTAAGGTGTGATCATGTTTTGCTTGTGATAGAAGTTTAGTCAACGGGTCTGCCATATTCAAAGACATGTATTTTGCAAATTTCTATGTCTACAATGCTCTGCATTGAGCTACTCTAGCTAACTGCTCCCACTTTCAATATGTATCCATATTGAGACTCGGAGTCATCTGGATCGGTGTAAAGCTTGCATCAACGTAACTCTTTATGACGAACTCTTTATCACCTCCATAACCGAGAAATACTTCCTTAGTCCTCTTAGGTAACTAAGGATAACTTTGACCGCTATCCAGTGATCCACTCCTGGATCACTATCGTACCTCCTCGCCAAACTCATAGCAAGGCACACAACTGGTCGGGTAAATAGCATGGCATACTTTATAGAACCTATGACTGAGGCATAGGGAATGACTTTCATTCTCTTTCTATCTTTTGTCATGGTCGGACTTTGAGTCTTACTCAACTTTATACCTTGTTATACAGGCAAGAACTCCTTCTTTGAGTGATCCATTTTGAACTCTTTTAGAATCTTGTCAACGTATGTACTCATTGAAAAATCTTATCAAGCGCCTTGATCTATCTCTATAGATCTTGACGCCCAATATGTAAGCAGCTTCATCGAGGTCTTCCTTTGAAAAACTCTTTTCAAACTCTCCTTTATGCTTTCCAGAAAATTCTACATCATTTCCGGTCAACAATATGTCATTCACATATACTTATCAGAAAGGCTGTAGTGCTTCCACTCACTTTCTTGTAAAGACAGGCTTCACCGCAAGTCTGTATAAAACTATATGCTTTGATCAACTTTATCAAAGCGTATATTCCAACTCCAAGAGGCTTGCACCGTCCATAAATGGATTGCTGGAGCTTGCACACTTTGTTAGCACATTTTGGATCGATGATGACCCACAAGTGTAGGGGATCAATCGTAGTCCTTTCGATAAGTAAGAGTGTCGAACCCAACGAGGAGCAGAAGGAAATGATAAGTGGTTTTCAGTAAGGTTTCCTCTGCAAGCACTAAAATTGTAGGTGATAGATAGTTTTGTGATAAGAAAGATAGTGACGAGCAATAAGTAAATAAAATAAGTAAAGTGCAGCAAGGTGGCCCAATCCTTTATGTAGCAAAGGATAATCCTGGACAATTACTAATAATGGGAAAGGAGCTCCTGAGGACACATGGGAATTATCGTCAAGCTAGTTTTCATCACGTTCATATGATTCGCGTTTGGTACTTTGATAATTTGATATGTGGGTGGACCGGTACTTGGGTACTGCCCTTACTTGTACAAGCATCCCACTTATGATTAACCCCTATTGCAAGCGTCCGCAACTACAAAAGAACTATTAAGGTAAACCTAACCACAACATTAAACATATGGATCCAAATCAGCCCCTAACGAAGCAGCACATAAACTAGGGTTTAAGCTTCTGTCACTATAGCAACCCATCATCTACTTATTACTTCCCCATGCCTTCCTATAGGCCCAAATAATGGTGAAGTGTCATGTAGTCAACGTTCACATAACACCACTAGAGGAAAAGACAACATACATCTCATCAAAATATCGAACGAATACCAAATTCACATGACTACTAATAGCAAGACTTCACCCATGTCCTCAGGAACAAACGTAACTACTCACAAAACATATTCATGTTCATAATCAGAGGAGTAATAATATGCATAAAGGATCTGAACATATGATCTTCCACCAAGTAAACCAATTAGCATCAACTACAAGGAGTAATCAACACTACTAGCAACCCACAGGTACCAATTTGTGGTTTTGATACAAGATTGGATACAAAAGATGAACTACGGTTTTGAGAGGAGGTGCTAGTGAAGATGTTGATGGAGATTGACCCCCTCCTGATGAGAGGATCGTTGGTGATGACGTTGGTGATGATTTCCCCATCCCGGAGGGAAGTGTCCGCGGCAGAATAGCTCCGCCAGAGCCCTAGATTGGTTCCGCCAAGGTTCCGCCTCGTGGCGGCGGAGTTTCGTCCTGTAAGCTTGCCCACGATTTTTTCCAGGGTAAAAGCTCTGATATAGCAGAAGATGGACACCGGAGGCCCACCAGGGGGCCCAGGAGATAGGGGACGCGCCCTATAGGGGGGCGCCCTCCTGTCTCCTGGACAGGGTGTGGGCCCCTGGTGTATTTCTTTTGCTCAATAATTCTTATTAAATCCAAAAAGATGTTTGGTGGAGTTTCAGGACTTTTAGAGTTTTGTAGAATTGGTTTCCAATGTTTGCTCCTTTTCCTGCCAGAATTCCAGCTGCCGGCATTCCCCCTCTTCATGATAAACCTTGTAAAATAAGATAGAATGGCCATAAGTATCGAGATATAATGTGTAATAACCGCCCATAATGCAATAAATATTGATATAAAAGCATGATGCAAAATGGCCGTATCAACTCCCCCAAGCTTAGACCTCGCTTGTCCTCAAGCGGAAGCTGAAATCGAAAAATATGTCCACATGTTTAGAGATAGAGGTGTCGATAAAAATAAAATACGGACATGAGGGCATCATGATCATTCTTATAACAACAACATATATAGATTTCATCATATGATTTCTTATGCTCAAGTAACAAGCAATTCACATTGTCAAGTATGGTTCAAAAACTTCATTGGGAACTAACAAACTATAGTCTCAGTCATTGAAGCAATTGCAATTTATCGTAACATCAGAAAGAGTCAACAATAGAGCTTTTCAGCAAGCTCACATACTCAACTATCTCGTAGTCTTCTACAATTGCTAACACTCACGCAAAGACTTGTGGTTATGGAGTTTCAGCGGACACCGAGAAAGATAGGGGCTTATTGTGTTGCCTCCCAACGTATTCACCTTTAGGTGATGTCAACAGTAATAGCCCATGCTAACTTACATGCAATTGGATATATGTATCATGATCTTTCAAACACGAGGAGCTTGCCAAAGCAAAAAAATGAAAAAGGGAAAGGTGGGGACCACCTTGACTCAAGCATAAAGTAAAAACATAAAGTAAAAGATAGGCCCTTCGCAGAGGGAAGCAGAGGTTGTCATGTGCGTTTAGGGTTGATGCACAAAATCTTAATGCAAAAGAACGTCACTTTATATTGCCCCTTGTATGTGGACCTTTATTATGCAGTCCATCGCTTTTATTACTTCCACAACAAGTTCGTACAAAGCTTATTTTCTCTGCATTAATAAGTCATACATATTTAGATAGCAATTTTTATTGCTTGCAACATGACAACTTACTTGAAGGATCTTACTCAATCCATAGGTAGGTATGGTGGACTCTCGTGGAAAAACTGGGTTTAAGGATATTTGGAAGCACAAGTAGTATCTCTACTTGGTGCAAGGAATTTGGCTAGCATGAGAGGGAAAGGCAAGCTCAACATGTTTGGAAGGTCAATGACAATATACTTTAACTGGGATGTCGGAAAACATAAACTATTACGTTGTCTTCCTTGTCCAACGTCAACTCTTTTAGCATGTCATACCTAATGAGTGCTCCCAATTATAAAAAGGTGTCCAAGATAATATATCAAAGGTGATGGAGGCGGTGATGATGACGGTGGATAATCGCACATCGAGCGTAAAAGCTCCTCCAACTTGCGGATAATGCCCTTGAGTCCGGCGATATGATCCTTCAACAGAATATTCTCCTGTGTAAGATACTTGTTCTGTATGCGAGCTAACTCAATCATCTTGAAAGCTTCAATCTCTGTTGGAGTGGAAAGGTTAGGTAAAGGTTGAGGGATGTCTTCTTCTTTCACCACCGGAGCTTGAACCTCCATGGCCTTCTTGATCCCTTCATCCTTGTTGATCTATTCTAGTTCTTCTCTTTTCAGCTCTATCTTCAATAGCCAAGCATCCTTGTCTTCGTTGTTGGAGGAGGGTGAAGTCATGGTGCTATAAATCTGCAACGGAAACAAGTCGAAACGAAAACAGAGGAAATTTGCGTGATACGGTGGTGAAAACCTTCGGGAGTATATATAATGAATTTTTACCGACCAAAATACGTAATGTGCAAGAAAACGGAGTCCGGGAGGCACACGAGGTGCCTGTCGTGGTTCTAAGTCTGACAGTAGAAAGAGGGGGTAGGTATGGAGAGACAAGATCTTAGCTATGGCGAAGATGTACATGCGATGATTACGAGTTCAGGCCCTTCTTGGAGGAAGTAATAGCCCTACGTCTTGGTGAGGCGGTCGATTGGATTATGTGTGTTGAATTACAGAGGGTGCGAACCCTTGTGCCAGAGGAGGGGGTGGCTTATATAGAGTGCGCCAGGACCCCAGTCCCCCTCCATTACAAGGGAACTAATGTACATAAAGTAAGGGTGTTACTGGTAACGCCAGACATTTAGTACTCTTAATGCTCATGAAGACTAAGGAGTAAGTATCTGGCCGTTGTGTGCTCTCCTGACTTCTGGTCTTCGATATGGTCGAATGATCTTCCTTGTGGTCGAGTGACTACAGAGTAATGATCGTCGAGTAGTGTGAGCGTCGAGTGGATTGCACTCGACGTACGAGACTGGTGCTCTTCTGTTGACTCTTGGTCTTTCCATCTTCCAGGGTAGTGACCTTGGGTAGGACGTATAGGTCAAGCCTATGACCCTACCCCGGGTCTGTACCCTCGTCAGTAGCCCCCGAATGGATTAAGGTGTGAGAGGAAAGTAAGACAACGTTGGACCTGTCCTGTGCTTCGTGTCTTCGCGAGTGTTTCCTGTTAGACTGAACGCCTGCGTTGATACTTCAGACTCGACTCGGTTGCCTTGATCCATTTAGGAAGTCGTCGACTGAACTGGTGGCATCATGCGTCGAGTGTCGTGTGGGAGTGTGAGATCTCGGGTGAGATTGTCTGCGGGGAATCCCGGATTCTACGGGATATGAAATTTCGGAGGCGCGCGCGGGTAGGAGGGCGCCGAAAAAAGGGGGACCCGGACAAGCCGAGACGCCTCGATTATTGCGCCGCCTTTTTTGCCAAGTTCACTGCGCGCAACTGTAGCAGGATTTGACGGGATTGCCCGGCCCCACGCGTCAGTCACTCGGAAAAGCCTTTATAAGGTGACGGGGCCGGGGTGCTTGCACTGTGCACGCCTGCTTCTTCTTCTTCTTCTTCTTCTTCTTCTTCTTTCTCTGCTCCTCCACCGTACCAAGCGCCTCCGCCTCCGACGTTGCCGCTTTCCCACCATGGTGAAGGACAAGACGGCGGCGCTAGAGCGCGCCAAGAAGGCGACGGGGGCGGCGAAGGGCAAGAAACCAAGCCGCGGATCGTCATCGCGCTTGGGGTTGCCGCCAGGCTGGATCCGGTCTTCGATCCGACAGGAGGATCTGACCGAGCTGGAGGAGACCGGGCTGATTGCAGAGCGAGCGGCGATGCTGCCGAAGGGAGAGACGGAGCCGCAACCTCGACCGGGTGAGTGTGTCTTGCTCGCCACCCATGTCGACCGGGGCTTCTCGCTTCCTCCGCATCCTTTCTTGCGAGGGTTTTTGAACTTTTTCGGGGCACAACTCCATCACTTTTCCCCCAACACCATCACTTATCTAGCCACGTTTGTGTCGATGTGCGAGAACTTCTTAGGGTGTCGATCGCACTGGGGTCTCTTCAAACACATCTTCACCATTCGTTCCCAGTCGGTTAAGAAGGCGAAGTCGAGCGACTCGAAAACCCACGTTATCCAAATGTGCGGGGGTTTAGGTATCCAAAAGAGGAATAGGAGTGCTTCCCCCACTATAGTCCTCCCTGAATCCGTTAGGAGCTGGCAATCGACCTGGTTCTATTGCCAAGACGTGGCGACTCCGGGCAGTCGACCGGTCTTCCTTCTTTTTCATTCGACCGTGTCCAGACTCCTGCTCCACTGAAGGTTACTGCTGCTGAGACCATGGAGATGAGGATGCATGTTAGTGGATCGAGTGGTCCAGCTCATTAATGATGGTGTCACTGGCCTGGACTTGCTGGAGGTGTTCCTCGCTCGGCGTATCCAGCCTCTCCAGTCCCGTGACCACCCGATGTGGTTGTACTCTGGACCGGGCGACACCACTCGGGTCCATCCAGAAGAAGTGCCGCTCGGCACCGTGGCTTTGTGGTTGAAGGGTATCACGGGCAATAAAGATAACCCTAGAGGATCTAGGCGAGTCGCCCCTTTCGGAAGTGACAACCCACCCAACAAGGTACCTTCTCTGTTCCAACTGTTTCCCGCTTGCATTCCGACCGTGCTTGGTGTTGGCTGATGATACGTCTCCAACGTATCGATAATTTTTGATTGCTCCATGCTACTTTATCTACTGTTTTGGGCAATATTGGGCTTTATTATCCACTTTTATATTATTTTTGGTACTAACCTATTAACCGGAGGCCCAACCCAGATTTGCTATTTTATGCCTATTTCAGTGTTTCGAGGAAAAGGAATATCAGACGGAGTCAAAACGGAACGAAATCAACTTGAGAAGTTATTCTTGGAAGGAAAGCAACCCAGGGAACTTGGAGTGCACGTCAGGGGAGATACGGGCTGCCCACGAGGGTGGGGGGCGTGCCCCCTACCTCATGAGCACCCCGTAGCTCCTCTGATGTACCCCCTGCACCCATATATACTCTTGTACCCAAAAACTTCCAGAACAGAAGATAGATCGGGAGTTCCGCCGCTGCAAGCCTCTGTAGCCACCAAAAACCTCTCAGGAGCCCGTTCCGGCACCCTGCCGGAGGGGGATCCCATCACCGGTGGCCATCTTCATCATCCCGACTCTATCCATGACGAGGAGGGAGTAGTTCACCCTCGGGGCTGAGGGTATGTACCAGTAGCTATGTGTTTGATCTCTCTCTCTTGTGTTCTCTCTCGTGTTCCTCTATGGTACGATCTTGATGAATCCCAAGCTTTGCTATTGTAGTTGGATCTTATGATGTTTCTCCCCCTCTACTCTCTTGTGATGAATTGAGTTTCCCCTTTGAAGTTATCTTATCGGATTGAGTCTTTTATGAGAACACTTGATGTATGTCTTGCCGTGATTATCTGTGGTGACAATGGGATTGAAGGAAATATGCCCTAGAGGCAATAATAAAGTTATTATTTATTTCCTTATATCATGATAAATGTTTATTATTCATGCTAGAATTGTATTAACCGGAAACATAATACATGTGTGAATATATAGACAAACAGAGTGTCACTAGTATGGCTCTACTTGACTAGCTTGTTAATCAAAGATGGTTGTGTTTCCTAACCATGAACAAGGAGTTGTTATTTGATTAACAAGGTCACATCATTAGTTGAATGATCTGATTGACATGACCCATTCCATTAGCTTAGCACACGATCGCTTAGTATGTTGCTCTTGCTTTTATCCATGACATATACATGTTCCTATAACTATGAGATTATGCAACTCCTGTTTACGGAGGAACACTTTGGTGCTACCAAACGTCACAACGAATCGGGTGATTATAAAGGAGTACTACAGTGTCTCCAAAGGCGATGTTGGGTTGGCGATTTGAGATTAGGTTTTGTCACTCCGATTGTCGGAGAGGTATCTCTGGGCCCTCTCGGTAATGCACATCATCAAGCCTTGCAAGCACTACAACTAATGAGTTAGTTGTGAGATGATGTATTACGGAACGAGTAAAGAGACTTGCCGTAACGAGATTGAACTAGGTATTGATACCGACGATCGAATCTCGGGCAAGTAACATACCGATGACAAAGGGAACAACGATGTTGTTATGCGGTCTCGACCGATAAAGATCTTCGAGAATATGTAGGAACCAATATGGGCATCCAGGTCCCGCTGTTGGTTATTGACCGTGAATAGTTCTAGGTCATGTCTACATTGTTCTCGAACCGTAGGGTCCGCACGCTTAAGGTTTCGATGATGCTTATTATGAGTTTATGTATTTTGATGTACCAAGGAGTTCGAGTCCGGATGTGATCACGGACATGACGAGGAGTCTCAAATGGTCGAGACATAAAGATTGATATATTGGAAGCCTATGTTTGGAGTTCGAATGGTTCCAAGTAAAACGGAATTTATCGGAGTACCGGAGGTTACCGGAACCCCGGGAGGTAAATGGGCCTCGATGGGCCTTAGTGGAAAGGAGAAGGGCAGCCCTAGAGGGCGCGCGCCCCCCTTCCCTAGTCCTACTAGGACTAGGAGAAGGGCCGCCCCTCTCTCTTTCCCCCTCAGGAATCCTAGTCCAACTAGGATTGGGGGGAATCCTACTCCCTGAGGGAGTAGGACTCCTGGCAGCGCCTCCTCTTGGCCGCCCCCCCCCCGGCTCCTTTATATACGGGGCAGGGGGCACCTTGGAACACACAAGTTGATCTTTAGATCGTTCCTTAGCCGTGTGCGGTGCCCCCTCCACCATATTCCACCTCGGTTATACTGTCATGAAGCTTAGGCGAAGCCCTCGCGCCGGTGAAACATCAAGATCGCCACCACGCCGTCAGGCCGACGGAACTCTCCTCGACACTCGGCTGGATCGAGTACGAGGGACGCCATCGAGCTGTACGTGTGTCAAGAACTCGGGGCGCCGGAGTAACGGCGCCGGATCGGTCGGATCGCGAGGAGAACGACGACTACTTCCTCTACGTTGTGATCGCTTCCGCTTCGGGTCACGAGGGTACGTAGACAACACTCTCCCTCTCGTTGCTATGCATCACCATGATCTTGCGTGTGCGAGGAAATTTTTGAAATTACTACGTTCCCCAACAAAGGGCATCCGAGCCTAGGTTTTTCTATGGTTTGATGTTTTGCACGAGTAGAACACAAGTGAGTTGTGGGCGATACAAGTCATACTACCTACCAGCATGTCATACTTTGGTTCAGCGGTATTGTGAGATGAAGCGCCTGACCGACATTACGCCAGACGCTTACGCGAGACTGGTTTCACCGCCACGAGCACTCGCTGCTTAAAGGTGACTGGTGGGTGCTGCTCTCTCACTTTAGTTGAACTGAGTGTGGCTACGCCCGTCCTTGAGAAGGTTAAACGGAGTCTATTTGACGAAGTATCGCTGTGGTTTTGATGCGAGGTGAGACTGGTTCTTGCTTAAGCCCGTAGCAGCCACGTAAAACTTGCAACAACAAAGTAGAGGACGCCTAACTTGTTTTTGCAGGGCATGTTGTGATGTGATATGGTCAAGACGTGATGCTATATTTTATTGTATGAGATGATCATGTTTTGTAACCGGTTATCGGCAATCGGCTGGAGCCATATGGTTGTCGCTTATTGTATGCAATGCATCGCTTCTGTAATGCTTTACTTTATCACTAAGCGGTAGCGATAGTCGAGAAGCATAAGATTGGCGAGACGACAACGATGCTACGATGGAGATCAAGGTGTCGCGCCGGTGACGATGGTGATCATGATGGTGCTGCGGAGATGAAGATCACGAAGCACAAGATGATGATGACCATATCATATCACTTATATTGATTTGCATGTGATGTTTATCCTTTATGCATCTTATCTTGCTTTGATTGACGGTAGCATTATAAGATGATCTCTCACTAAATTATCAAGAAGTGTTCTCCCGAGTATGCACCGCTGCCAAAGTTCGTCGTGCCTGCACACCACGTGATGATCGGTGTGATAAGCTCTCGTCCATCTACAACGGGTGCAAGCCAGTTTTGCACACGCAGAATACTGGTTATACTTGACGAGCCTAGCATATGCAGATATGGCCTCGAACACGGAGACCGAAAGGTCGAGCGTGAATCATATAGTAGATATGATCAACATAAGATGTTCACCATTGAAAACTACTCCATCTCACGTGATGATCGGTTATGGTTTAGTTGATTTGGTCACGTGATCACTTAGATGACTAGAGAGATGTCTATCTAAGTGGGAGTTCTTAAGTAATATGATTAATTGAACTTAAATTTATCATGAACTTAGTCCCGTAGTATTTTGCAAATTATGTTGTAAGATCAATAGCTTGCGTTGTTGCTTTCATATGTTTATTTTGATATGTTCCTAGAGAAAATTGTGTTGAAAAATGTTAGTAGCAATGATGCGGATTTGATCCGTGATTTGAGGTTTATCCTCATTGCTGCATGTAAGAATTATGTCCTTAATACACCGGTAGGTGATGACCTATTGCAGGAGCGTATGAGATGTTATGAACGTTTGGCTAGCTCAAGATGATGACTACTTGATAGTTTTGTGCACCATGCTTTATGGCTTAGAATCGGGACTTCAAAGATGTTTTGAACATCATGGACCATATGAGATGTTCCAGGAATTGAAGTTAATATTTCAAGCAAATACCCGAGTTGAGAGATATGAAGTCTCCAACAAGTTCTATAGCTAAAAGATGGAGGAGAATCGCTCAACTAGTGAGCATGTGCTCAGATTGTCCGGGTACTTCAATCGCTTGAATCAAGTGGGAGTTAATCTTCCAGATAAGATAGTGATTGATGAATTCTCTAGTCACCATCACCAAGTTAGTAGAACTTCGTGATGAACTATAGTATGCAAGGGATGACGAAAATGATTCCTGCTCTTCGTGATGTTGAAATCGACGAAGGTAGAAATCAAGAAAGAGCATCAAGTGTTGATGGTTGACAAGATCACTAGTTTCAAGAAAAGGGCAAAGGGAAAGAAAGGGGAACTTCAAGTAGATTGACAAGCAAGTTGTCACTCCCACGAAGAAGCCCAAAGCTGAACCAAAGCCTGAAACCGAAGTGCTTATAATCGCAAAGGAAATGGTCACTGGAAGCGGAACTGCCCTAAATATTTGGTGGATAAGAAGGATGGCAAAGTGAAAAAGGGTATATTTGATATACAGGTGTTTTATGTGTGCTTTACTAGTGTTTATAGCAACCCCTCGGTATTTGGTACTGGTTCAGTTGCTAAGAGTAGTAACTCAAACGGAGTTGTTCGAGAAATGTAAACTAGTTAAGGGTGAAGTGACGATGTGTGTTGAAAGTAGTTTCAAGATTGATATGATCATCATCGCACACTCCCTATACTTTCGGGATTAGTATTGAACCTAAATAAATGTTATTTGGTGTTTGCGTTGAGCATGAATATGATTTGATCATGTTTATTGCAATACGCTTATTCATTTAAGTAAGAGAATAAAACTGTTATTCTGCTTACATGAATAAAACCTTATATGGTTACACACCCAATGAAAATGGTTCATTGGATCTCGATCGTAGTGATACACATATTCATAATATTGAAACCAAAAGATGCAAAGTTAATAATGATAGTGCAACTTATTTGTGGTAATCGCCGCTTAGGTCATATTGGTGTAAAGCGATGAAGAAACTCCATGCTGATGGGATTTTGGAATCACTTGATTATGAATCACTTGATGCTTTGTAACCGTGCCTTTTGGGCAAGATGACTAAAACTCCGCTTCTCCGGAACAATGGAACAAGCTACGACTTATTGGAAATAATACATACCGATGTATGCGATCCAATGAGTGTTGATGCTCGTGGCAAGTATCGTTATTTTCGACCTTCACAAGATGATTTGAGCAGATATGGGTATATCTACTTGATGAAACATAAGTCTGAAATAGTTGAAAGGTTCAAAGAATTTCAGAGTGAAGTGGAAAAATCATCGTGACAAGAAAATAAGATTTCTACGATCCGATCATGAGACAAATATTTGAGTTACGAGTTTGGTCTTCAATTAAAACAATGTGGAATAGTTTCACAAATTCATGCCACCGAACACCACATCATAATGGTGTGTCCGAACGTCATAACCGTATTTTATTGGATATAGTACAATCTATGATGTTTCTTACCGATTTACCAATATCGTTTTGGGATCATGCATTAGAGACAGCTGCATTCACGCTAAATAGGGCACCATCTAAACCGCTGAGACGACACTATATGAACTGTGGTTTAGCAAGAAACCAAGGTTGTCGTTTCTTAAAGTTTGGAGTTGCGATGCTTATGTGAAAAGTTTCATCCCGATAAGCTCGAACCCAAATCGGAGAAGTGCGCCTTCATAGAATACCCAAAGGAAATTGTTGGGTACACCTTCTATCACAGATCCGAAGGCAAGATATTCGTTGTTTAAAATGGATCCTTTCTAGAGAAGGAGTTTCTCTCGAAAGAAGTGAGTGGGAGGAAAGTAGAACTTGATGAGGTAATTGTACTGCTCCCTTATTGAAAGTAGTTCATCACGTAAATCTGTTCTTGTGGCTACTATACCAATTAGTGAGGAGGTTAATGATGATGATCATGTAACTTCAGATCAAGTTACTACCGAACCTCGAGGTAAAACAGAGTGAGATTCGCACTGAGTGGTACGGTAATCCTGTTCTGGAGGTCGTGTTACTTGACCATGACAAACCTACGAACTATGAGGAAGCGATGATGAGCCCAGATTCCGCGAAATGGCTTGAAGCCATAAAATCTGAGATGAGATCCATGTATGAGAACAAAGTGTGGACTTTGGTGGCGTTGCCCGATGATCGGCAAGCCATAGAAAATAAATGGATCTTCAAGAGGAAGACGGACGCTGATAGTAGTGTTACTATCTACAAAGCTCGACTTGTCGCAAAAAGATTTTTGACAAGTTCAAGGTGTTGACTACAATGAGATTTTCTCAACTGTAGCGATGCTTAAGTCTGTCCGAATTATGTTAGCAATTGCCACAATTTATGAAATTTGGCAAATGGATGTAAAAACTGCATTCCTGAATGGGTTTTAGGAGGAAGAGTTGTATATGATGCAACCAGAAGGTTTTATCGATCCAAAGGGAGCTAACAAAGTGTGCAAGCTCCAGCGATCCATCTATGGACTGGTGCAAGCATCTCGAGTTGGAATATACGCTTTGATGAGTTGATCAAAGCATATAGTTTTATATGCACTTACGGTGAAGCCTCAGATTTACTAAAAAGTGAGTGGGAGCACTACAAGATTTCGATAAAGTATATGTGAATGACATATTGTAGATCGGAAATAATGTAGAATTATTCTGCAAAGCATAAAGGAGTGTTTGAAAGAAGTTTTTCAAAGGAAAGACCTCGGTAAAGCTACTTACATATTGAGCATCAAGATCTATAGAGATAGATCAAGATGCTTGATAAGTTTTTTCAATGAGTACATACCTTGACAAGATTTTGAAGTAGTTCAAAATGAAACAGTCAAAGAAAGAGTTCTTGCCTGTGTTACAAGGTGTGAAATTGAGTAAGACTCAAAACCCGATCACAGCAGAAGATAGAAAGAGAATGAAAGTCATTCACTATGCCTTGGCCATAGTTTCTATAAAGTATGCCATGCTGTGTACCAGATCTATTGTATACCCCTGACCGAGTTTGGCAAAGGAATACAATAGTGATCTAGGAGTAGATCATCGACAGCGGTCAAAATTATCCTTAGTGGAATAAGGATATGTTTCTCGATTATGGAAGTGATAAAAGGTTCGTCAGAAGGATTACGCCGATGCAAATTTTGACACCAATCTGGATGACTCTAAGTCTCGATCTAGATACATATTGAAAGTGGGAGCAATTAGCTAGAGTAGCTCCGCAAGAGCATTGTAGACATAGAAAATTGCAAAATACATAACGGATCTGAATGTGAAAGACCCGCTGACTAAGATTCTCTCACAAGCAAAACATGATCACACCTTAGTACTCTTTGGGTGTTAATCACATAGCGATGTGAACTAGATTATGAATCTAGTAAACCCTTTGGGTGTTGGTCACATGGCGATGTGAACTATGGGTGTTAATCACATGATGATGTGAACTATCGATGTTAATCACATGGTGATGTGATCTAGATTATTGACTCTAGTGCAAGTGGGAGATCAAGGAAATATGCCCTAGAGGCAATAATAAAGTTATTATTTATTTCCTTATATCATGATAAATGTTTATTATTCATGCTAGAATTGTATTAACCGAAACATAATACATGTGTGAATATATAGACAAACAGAGTGTCACTAGTATGGCTCTACTTGACTAGCTTGTTAATCAAAGATGGTTGTGTTTCCTAACCATGAACAAGGAGTTGTTATTTGATTAACAAGGTCACATCATTAGTTGAATGATCTGATTGACATGACCCATTCCATTAGCTTAGCACACGATCGCTTAGTATGTTGCTCTTGCTTTTATCCATGACATATACATGTTCCTATAACTATGAGATTATGCAACTCCTGTTTACGGAGGAACACTTTGGTGCTACCAAACGTCACAACGAATCGGGTGATTATAAAGGAGTACTACAGGTGTCTCCAAAGGCGATGTTGGGTTGGCGATTTCGAGATTAGGTTTTGTCACTCCGATTGTCGGAGAGGTATCTCTGGGCCCTCTCGGTAATGCACATCATCAAGCCTTGCAAGCACTACAACTAATGAGTTAGTTGTGAGATGATGTATTACGGAACGAGTAAAGAGACTTGCCGTAACGAGATTGAACTAGGTATTGATACCGACGATCGAATCTCGGCAAGTAACATACCGATGACAAAGGAACAACGATGTTGTTATGCGGTCGACCGATAAAGATCTTCGAGAATATGTAGGAACCAATATGGGCATCCAGGTCCCGCTGTTGGTTATTGACCGTGAATAGTTCTAGGTCATGTCTACATTGTTCTCGAACCGTAGGGTCCGCACGCTTAAGGTTTCGATGATGCTTATTATGAGTTTATGTATTTTGATGTACCGAAGGAGTTTGGAGTCCCGGATGTGATCACGGACATGACGAGGAGTCTCAAATGGTCGAGACATAAAGATTGATATATTGGAAGCCTATGTTTGGAGTTCGAATGGTTCCAAGTAAAACGGAATTTCTCGGAGTACCGGAGGTTACGGAACCCCGGGAGGTAAATGGGCCTCGATGGGCCTTAGTGGAAAGGAGAAGGGCAGCCCTAGGGGGCGCGCCCCCCTTCCCTAGTCCTACTAGGACTAGGAGAAGGGCCGCCCCTCTCTCTCTTTTCCCTCCGGGAATCCTAGTCCAACTAGGATTGGGGAATCCTACTCGGAGGGAGTAGGACTCCTGGCAGCGCCTCCTCTTGGCCGCCCCCTCCCCTGGCTCCTTTATATACGGGGGGGGGGCACCTTGGAACACACAAGTTGATCTTTAGACCGCCTTAGCCGTGTGCGGTGCCCCTCCACCATATTCCACCTCGGTTATACTGTCGCGAAGCTTAGGCGAAGCCTCGCCGCCGTGAAACATCAAGATCGTCACCACGCCGTCGGTCGACGGAACTCTCCCTCGACACTCGGCTGGATCGAGTACGAGGGACGCCATCGAGCTGTACGTGTGTCAAGAACTCGGGGCGCCGGAGTAACGGCGCCGGATCGGTCGGATCGCGAGGAGAACGACGACTACTTCCTCTACGTTGTGATCGCTTCGCCGGGTCACGAGGGTACGAGACAACACTCTCCCTCTCGTTGCTATGCATCACCATGATCTTGCGTGTGCGTAGGAAATTTTTTGAAATTACTACGTTCCCCAACAGGGATATCATGTGCCACTTGATGTATGTTTTGGTGATCAACTTGCGAGTTTCGTGACATTGGGAACCTATGCATAGGGGTTGGCACACGTTCTTGACTCTCCGGTAGAAATTTTGGGGCACTCTTTGAAGTACTTTTATGTTGGTTGGATGAATCTGAGATTGTGTGATGCATATCGTATAATCATGCCCACGGATACTTGAGGTGACAATGGAGTATCTAGGTGACATTAGGGTTTTGGTTGACTTGTGTCTTAAGGTGTTATTCTAGTACGAACTCTTTTATAGATCGATCTGAAAGAATAACTTTGAGGTGGTTTCGTACCCTACCATAATCTCTATGTTTGTTCTCCGCTATTAGTGGCTTTGGAGTGACTCTTTGTTGCATGTTGAGGGCTTGTCATATTATCTATCTATGTTATTATTGCTGAGATAACTTACACTAGTGAAAGTATGAACCCTAGGCCTTGTTTCCTATCATTGCAATACCGTTTACGCTCACTTTTATCTTTAGTTACCTTGCTGTTTTTATTATTTCAGATTACAAAAGCCTATATCTACTATCTATTTTGCACTTGTATCACCATCTCTTCGCCGAACTAGTGCACCTATACAATTTACCATTGTATTGGGTGTGTTGGGGACACAAGAGACTCTTTGTTATTTGGTTGCAGGGTTGTTTGAGAGAGACCATCTTCATCCTACGCCTCCTACGGATTGATAAACCTTAGGTCATCCACTTGAGGGAAATTTGCTACTGTCCTACAAACCTGTGCACTTGCAGGCCCAACAACGTCTACAAGAAGAAGGTTGTGTAGTAGACATCAAGCTAATTTCTGGCGCCGTTGCCGGGGAGGTAAGTGCTTGAAGGTATATCTTTAGATCTTGCAATCGAATCTTTTTGTTTCTTGTTTTAGCACTAGTCTAGTTTATAAAAGAAAATTACAAAAAAAATGGAGTTAAGTTTGTCTCATACGCTTCACCTTTTTAATATCTTCCGTGAGTATGATGGAAAGGATAATTGTGCTCAAGTGCTAGAAGAAGAAATCTCTAAATTGTTTGGCACTAAATATTTGAATGATGAGCATGATTGCAATGTTGTTAGTATGAATTCCTTGAATATCCATGATGCTAATGATATGCAAAGCCACAAGCTTGGGGAATCTATGTTTGATGAAGATGATATTTGTTCCCCAAGCTTTGATGAGCAAATTTACTATGATGAAAGCATGCCTCCTATCTATGATGATTATTGTGATGATACGTATGCTATAAAGAAGAAGTTTGATTATGTGGAGAGTAGTAAATTTTCTATGCTTGTAGATCATGAAAAGAATGCTTTAGGTGCTGGTTATATTGTTGAATTCATTCATGATGCTACTGAAAATTATTATGAGGGAGGAACATATGCTTGTAGGAATTGCAATAATATCAAGTTTCCTCTCTATGTGCTTAAATTCTTGAAGCCATGCTTGTGTTACCTTCCTATGCTTGTTGATTATTGTTCCCATAAGTTGTTTGCTCACAAAATCCCTATGCATAGGAAGTGGGTTAGACTTAAAAAGTGCTAGTCATATGTTTCATGATGCTCCCGTTATGTTTCAATTCTTATCTTTTACGTGAGCATCATTGTCATCATCATGCCTAGCTAAAAGGCATTAAAGAAAAGCGCTTGTTGGGAGACAACCCAATATGTATCCTTACTGTTTTTTGTGTTTTCACATGATTATGCTACTGTAGTAATCATGTTTTATAGCTTTTGTTTCAATAAAGTGCCAAGTAAGACCTTTAGGATAGCTTACGGTGATAGTTGTGTTGATCCTGCTGAAAATCAGAAACTTTTTCACCCAGTAAATTAGTTTTGTTAATTCACAGAAACGTGTTTATGATCCGATTCTTTTTGCTCTGGATTGGAAAACTAATTTATTAGGACTTCCTAATTTGGTAGGATTTTTGGAGTTCCATAAGTATACGTTTGATACAGATTACTACAGACTGTTCTGTTTTTGACAGATTCTGTTTTCTATGTGGTGTTTGCTTATTTTGATGAATCTCTGAGTAGTACCGGAGGGTATGAACCATAGATAAGTTGGAATACATTAGATATTACACCAATATGAATTTAGAATGAGTTAATTACAGTACCTAAGTGGTGGTTTTATTTTCTTATACTAATGGAGCTTACGAGTTTTCTGTTGAGTTTTGTGTTGTGGAGTTTTCAAGTTTTGGGTAAGGATTCGATGGACTATGGAATAAGGAGTGGCAAGAGCCTAAGCTTGGGGATGCCCAAGGCACCCCAAGGTAATATTCGAGGACAACCAAGAGCCTAAGCTTGGGGATGCCCCGGAAGGCATCCCCTCTTTCGTCTTCGTACCATAGGTAACTTTACTTGGAGCTATATTTTTATTCACCACATGATATGTGTTTTGCTTGGAGCGTCATTTCCTCTTGTTAGTATTTGCTTGCTGTTATTTAAATTAGTGTTTTGCATCTTTAGTTTCAATAAAAAAGTCAAGGATAGCCTTTGCCATGCTTATTTTGCTAGTTGAGTTTGTTGTGAATGAAGCTTTTGATAAAAAGAGAAACCATGATATGAGAGGAATTAAGGAGACACAAAAGCTCAAGCTTGGGGATGCCCAAGGCACCCCAAGATAATATTTCAAGAAGTCTCAAGCATCTAAGCTTGGAGATGCCCCGGTAGGCATCCCACCTTTCTTCTTCAACAACTATCGGTTAGTATCGGTTGAGCCTAAGTTTTTGCTTTTTCACTTGAGTTGTGCTATCCTTGCAATGTAGTTTTCGTTAGCTTTGCTCCCTGTTTGAATAAAGTATCAAGATCTGAAATTATTAAATGGGAGAGTCTTCACATAGTTGCATAATTGTTCGACTACTCATTGATCTTCACTTATATCTTTCGGAGTAGTTTGTCATTTGCTCTAGTGCATCACTTATATCTTTTAGAGCATGGTGGTAGTTTTATTTTTAAGAAATATATGAACTCTCATGCTTCACTTATATTATTTTGAGAGTCTTAAATAGCATGGTAATTTGCTTAATTTTAATATACTTAGTGCTCAAGATATGTGAAACTTTCTTTTGAGTGAATTGAATACTAAGATAAGTTTGATGCTTGATAATTGTTTTGAGATATGGAGGTGATAATATCAAAGTCATGCTAGTTGGGTAATTGTGAATTTGAGAAATGCTTGTGTTGAAGTTTGCAAGTCCCGTAGCATGCACGTATGGTTAAAGTTGTGTAACAAATTTGAAACATGAAGTGTACCTGGCTTGTGCATCCTTATGAGTGGCGGTCGGGGACGAGCGATGGTCTTTTCCTACCAATCTATCCCCCTAGGAGCATGCGCGTAGTACTTGATTTTTGATGACTTCTAAATTTTTGCAATAAGTATATGAGTTCTTTTGACTAATGTTGAGTCCATGGATTATACGCACTCTCACCTTTCCGCCTTTGCTAGCCTCTTCGGTATCGTGCATTGCCCTTTCTCACCTTGAAAGTTGGTGCAAACTTCGCCGGTGCATCCAAACCCCGTGATACGATACGCTCTATCACACATAAACCTCCTTATATCTTCCTCAAAACAGCCACCATACCTACCTATCATGGCATTTCCATAGCCATTCCGAGATATATTGCCATGCAACTTCCATCATCATATTCATGACATATATTACTTTTGTCATATTGCCATTGCATGATCATGTAGTTGACATCGTATTTGTGGCAAAGCCACCATGCATTATTTTTCATACATGTCACTCTTGATTCATTGCACCATCCCGGTACACCGCCGGAGGCTTTCATATAGAGTCATATCTTGTTCTAAGTTTCGAGTTGTAATCCTTATGTTTTAATCAATGGAAGTGTGATGATCATCATTGTTAGAGAATTGCCCAAAAAAAATAAAGAAAGGCCAAGAAAAAGAAAGGCCCAAAAAAAGAAAAAAAAGAAAAGAAAAAAAGGGGCAACGCTACTATCTCTTTTCCACACTTGTGCTTCAAAGTAGCACCTTGTTCTTCATGTAGTGAGTCTCATGTATTGTGCTTCAAAGTAGCACCTTGTTCTTCATGTAGTGAGTCTCATAAGTTGTCTTTTTATACTAGTGGGAATTTTTCATTATAGAACTTGGCTTGTATATTCCTATGATGGGCTTCCTCAAATGCCCTAGGTCTTCATGAGCAAGCAAATTGGATGCACACTCATTAGTTTTCTTTTGTTGAGCATTCATAGCTCTAGTGCATCCGTTGCATGGCAATCCCTACTCCTCATGTTGACATCAACTAATGGGCATCTCCATAGCCCGTTGATTATCCTCGTCAATGTGAGACTTTCTCCTTTTTTGTCTTCTCCACACAATCCCCATCATCATATTCTATTCCACCCATAGTGCTATATCCATGGCTCGCGCTCATGTATTGCGTGAAAAAGTTTGAGATTATTTGAGTATGAAACAATTGCTTGGCTTGTCATCGGGGGTATAGAAGTTGGGAACATCTTTGTGTGACAAAAATGAAGCATAGCCTAACTATATGATTTTGTAGGGATGAACTTTCATTTGCCATGTTATTTTGAGAAGACATGATTGCTTTATTAGTATGCTTGAAGTATTATTATTTTTATGTCAATATGAACTTTTGGCTTGAATCTTTCAGATCTGAATATTCATATCACAATTAAGAGGATTTACATTGAAATTATGCCAAAGTATCACTCCGCATCAAAAATTCTTTTTTTATCATTTACCTACTCGAGGACGAGCAGGAATTAAGCTTGGGGATGCTTGATACGTCTCCAACGTATCTATAATTTTTGATTGCTCCATGCTACTTTATCTACTGTTTTGGGCAATATTGGGCTTTATTATGCACTTTTATATTATTTTTGGGACTAACCTATTAATCGGAGGCCCAGCCTAGATTTGCTGTTTTATGCCTATTTCAGTGTTTCGAGGAAAAGGAATATCAGACAGAGTCAAAACGGAACAAAATAAACTGGAGAAGTTATTTTTGGAAGGAAAGCAACCCAGGGAACTTGGAGTGCACGTCAGGGGAGATACGGGCTGCCCACGAGGGTGGGGGGCGCGCCCACCCCCCCTGGGCGCCCCCTGCCTCGTGAGCACCCGTAGCTCCTCCGACGCACTTCGCACTCCATATATACTCTTGTACCCTAAAACTTCCGAACAGAAGATAGATCGGGAGTTCCGCCACCGCAAGCCTCTCAGAGCCACCAAAACCTCTCAGAGCCTGTTCGGCACCTGCGGGGGGGGATCCCATCACCGTGGCCATCTTCATCATCCCGGCGCTATCCATGATGAGGAGGGAGTAGTTCACCCTCGGGGCTGAGGGTATGTACCAGTAGCTATGTGTTTGATATCTCTCTCTTGTGTTCTCTCTCGTGTTCCTCTATGGCACGATCTTGATGTATCCCGAGCTTTGCTATTGTAGTTCGATCTTATGATGTTTCTCCCCCTCTACTCTCTTGTGATGAATTGAGTTTCCCCTTTGAAGTTATCCTATCGGATTGAGTCTTTTATGAGAACAGTTGATGTATGTCTTGCCGTGATTATCTGTGGTGACAATGGGATATCATGTGCCACTTGATGTATGTTTTGGTGATCAACTTGTGGGTTTCGTGACATTGGGAACCTATGCATAGGGGTTGGCACACGTTCTTGACTCTCCGGTAGAAACTTTGGGGCACTCTTTGAAGTACTTTTATGTTGGTTGGATGAATCTGAGATTGTGTGATGCATATCGTATAATCATGCCCACGGATACTTGAGGTGACAATGGAGTATCTAGGTGACATTAGGGTTTTGGTTGATCTGTGTCTTAAGGTGTTATTCTAGTACGAACTCTTTTATAGATCGATCTGAAAGAATAACTTTGAGGTGGTTTCATACCCTACCATAATCTCTACGTTTGTTCTCCGCTATTAGTGGCTTTGGAGTGACTCTTTGTTGCATGTTGAGGGCTTGTCATATTATCTATCTATGTTATTATTGTTGAGAGAACTTACACTAGTGAAAGTATGAACCCTAGGCCTTGTTTCCTATCATTGCAATACCGTTTACGCTCACTTTTATCTTTAGTTACCTTGCTGTTTTTATTATTTCAGATTACAAAAGCATATATCTACTATCTATTTTGCACTTGTATCACCATCTCTTTGCTGAACTAGTGCACCTATACAATTTACCATTGTATTGGGTGTGTTGGGGACACAAGAGACTCTTTGTTATTTGGTTGCAGGGTTGTTTGAGAGAGACCATCTTCATCCTACATCTCCTACGGATTGATAAACCTTAGGTCATCCACTTGAGGGAAATTTGCTACTGTCCTACAAACCTGTGCACTTGCAGGCCCAACAACGTCTACAAGAAGAAGGTTGTGTAGTAGACATCAACTGATTCTTGTTTTGGCTAATTTGCTTTGCAGGTATTCACAGAGATGTACTCAATACCCAAAGGCGAACAGGCTTTGGCGCAGGACCAGAAGGGGGAGGACAGCGCGGAGGAGAGTGGCGAATGGGAGTCCTCGGGAGAGGAGGAGGAGGATAGTGAGGAGTCGGACGATGAAGATGAGGTCGACTTGCCGCTGCGCTCTGAGTGTGGATCCAAGCAGCAACACGATCCATCCGGCGGTCGAGTGAAGAGTGTGGCTCCCAGCACCACCACCCAGAAGCGCACTCAGACGTCGACTCCGGAGCCGACGGAGAAGGTGGATAAGCATCCTAAAGTCGTCCCTTCCAAGACCCGGAAGACGCTGTCGCGCATCAAGATGGACGTCCCCGTTGCCTCAGGGTGGGTATCTTGTTTGCGTTTCTATAAGTCGACTGAAGGTTTTCCCGATCCTACTGACTAGTTCTTGTGTCCTTTCAGCCCCACCTCCGCTGCCACTGACATGGACGTTGACAAGGCACCAGAAGACGAAGAAGCCACCTCACGGGCTGGTAAGTTCATTCAACTCAGTCCCGTTCAACTGAGTGGGTGGTCGATTGACTGAAAATTTGGTGCTTCTCTTCTTATGTAGCTCCGCAAGATATCGTTGTGCTTCCTGATGACGAGGAGGAAGAAGTGCCCCCACAAGAGAGGAAGAAGAAGAGTGGAGGTTCGAGCAGAAGGAGACTTGAAGTCCAAATCCCTCAATCGACGCCGGCACCTGAGGCGACAGCTCGGACTAACGTCACATTTGCCGACCCGTTGACTACTGATCGTCCGTCGGGGTCGACAGCACAGATGCCTGCTGCACCGGTGCAACTCCATTCGTCTGACCCGACCGCTACTTTGACACCTCTGGAGCCATCCCTCTTTGCTACATATCAAACTCTGGACGATTCGCCAAGTGCCTCTAGGGAAGCTCTTCGCCAGGCAAATCTTGTCATGGAGCAGGTGAAGGTGATGCATGAGGCTAGTCAGATAGCCTACAATGCCAGCACTGCCCTTCAGACCAATGTTCAGGTTAGTAAACTTCCGACTGAACTTTTGAACGTTGCTTTATATCTGATCACCCACTGGGTGTTCCTTCATTTAGAACTCAAGAAATCTCTGATTTTGCACTTTCCGAATCAGTGGGGGCACGTCGAGTGCACCCATTGGGTGTAGTCCCCGAGACCACGGTCGGCTGCTGGCAGTCGACTGAGGTCTAATGAGTTAGGATCATTCTGCCTGTGTTTGTTTTTACTGAGTATTGATCTGTTCCAGTGGGGGCACACTGAGTGCACCCACTTGGTGTAGTCCCCAAGACTACTGTTGAATATTTTATTCGGCAGTAGTCTTAGAGTAAACCTTCTCTTTCGCTGTTGTTTATATGTGTCGACTGATATGTCTGTCTTTCTGTCTGCAGAGGTCTTGTGATCTTGGAGCTCGGCTCACCGAATTAAAGAAGAAGCATATCAGTGTGGAACTTGATCTCGAACTTGCGAAGAAGAATCTGAAGAAAGCTCAAGAAGAAATAACCATCATGGGAGGTAATCACTCGGCCATTTTGTCTGCTTTGTAGCTTTACACTTGGCACTGACTTTTCTTTCAGTCTCTTTGAACCGAGTGAATTTGCATAAGCAGATGTGCGTAGTGAAAATCGCCAATTCCAGTCTCGTCTGAAGAGTGTTGTTTCTTTAGAGAGGATGAAGGAAGCTCTGGAGCAGAAGGATCTAGACCTTGCAACTGCTCAGAAGGAAGCGCGCGAGAAGACGAAGCTTGCGGACGAGAAGCTGGCTTCAGTCGGCAAGTTGGAGGATGAGAACGCGACATTGAAGATGGCTGTCTCGGATGCTAATCGTGAAGTTGAGCAACTGCGGAAGGACAAGGAGAACTTGACCGCTGAAGTCGAAGGCCTCAGGACCAAGACTGGCAAGCTAGAGTCTCATTTAGAGCAACTCGCAGCAAAGCTTGTCCTGAAGCTTGAGGGTACGTCTGTCCCGTTAAATAACCGTCGTCGACTGAGATTTGCAATACTGTCGACTCATTGTTTGCTGTGATGAAACAGAACTCTGTCAGGACTTCGAGGCCGAAACTGGACGGGTCGAGACAGGTCTCGACCCTATCAACTGCCCCATGAAGGATGAAGCCGCGATGAACTTGCTCCGACTGGAATCGCGCTTGGATGGTGCAGTCGACTATCTGGCTCGGCTAAAGGCGGCGATGGTCCGAGTGGACGCCGAACTCTGGCCTCAGGCGGAAATGTCACAAGACCTCGAGTCCTTGATGACTCGGCTAAATCAGATCGCAGACCGAGTGCAAGAGTGGAAGAAATCTTCCGCCAGCTGCGGTGCTGACGTTGTTTTGTCTTTGGTCAGAGTACACTGCAAGGAGGCAAAGGAAGACAAGCTGGCAGCCCTCAAAGTGGCGAACACCAAGAAGCACTTCTTCCAGGACTTCATGGACACCTTCCTCGAAGCAGCCACTCGCATCACCGACAGCATCGACCTCGACAGCTTCTGCGACCCGGCCAGTCCTCCTCCCGCCGAGTGATTAAAAAACATTCTGCCACCGCTTTATTTGCCTCGGAATGCCGAGTGGATTTGTAATCGTTAAAACTCCTTCGGCCCCGACGTCCGAGCACTTTATTTTGCGGCTAAGAAACTTCGGATTTATCACCTCACACATTGCGTCTCTCTTCAAATGAAATTCGCCTTTCTATCGAATTATTGCCCATTTGCTTAATGCAGCTTCTGGAGAAGGATGGCCAGTCGCCTGATCGAGCAACCTTTGAGTAGCATTGATCGGCTCATCAGCAAGGCACTCAACAATGGTCTTGACGTTCTAGTCGACCGGTTGGGTGATCCTTGAGTAGCATTGATGAGCTCATCAGCAAGGTACTCAGCAATGGTTTTGACGTTCCAGTCGAACAGTTGGGTGATCCTTGAGTAGCATTGATCAGCTCATCAGCAAGGCACTCAGCAATGGTCTTGACGTTCCAGTCGACCGGTTGGGTGATCCTTGAGTAGCATTGATGAGCTCATCAGCAAGGTACTCAGCAATGGTTTTGACGTTCCAGTCGACCGGTTGGGTGATCCTTGAGTAGCATTGATCAGCTCATCAGCAAGGTACTCAGCTTCTGGAGAAGGACAGCCTGTCGCCTGATCGAGCAACCTTTGAGTAGCATTGATCATCTCATCAGCAAGGCACTCATCAATGGTCTTGACGTTCCAGTCGACCGGTTGGGTGATCCTTGAGTAGCATTGATCAACTCATCCGCAAGGTACTCAGCTTCTGGAGAAGGACGACCAGTCGCCTGATCGAGCAACCTTTGAGTAGCATTGATCAACTCATCAGCAAGGCACTCAACAATGGTCTTGAGGTTCCAGTCGACCGGTTAGGTAAGGTTTTCGAAACTTAAGCGAGTATGAGACTGCGGCTAAGCCTTCTGAGTGAGAGGATTGCTCTTCACTCGGTGAGATTTTTCAAACTTAGGCGAATACGAGACTGCAGCTAAGCCCCCAAGTGGGAGGATCGCTCTCCACTTGGTAGGATTTTCCATTACTTAAGCGAGCACTGGGCTGCAGCTAAGCCCCCGAGTGGGAGGATCGCTCTCCACTTGGTAGAATTTTTCATTACTTAGGCGAGCACTGGGCTGCAGCTAAGCCTCCCGAGTGAGAGGATTGCTCTTCACTCGGTAGGATTTTTTCGAACTTAGGCGAGTACGAGACTGCAGCTAAGCCCCCGAGTGGGAGGATCGCTCTCCACTTGGTAGGATTTTTCATTACTTAGGTGAGCACTGGGCTGCAGCTAAGCCCTCGAGTGGGAGGATCGCTCTCCACTTGGTAGGATTTTTCATTACTTAGGCGAGCACTGGGCTGCAGCTAAGCCTCCCGAGTGAGAGGATTGCTCTCCACTCGGTAGGATTTTTATCACTTAGGCGAGCACTGGGCTGCAGCTAAGCCTACGAGTGAGAGGCAGACTCATCACTCGATAGGATTTTTATCACTTAGGCGAGCACTGGGCTGCAGCTAAGCCCCCGAGTGATAGGCAGACTCATCACTCGGTAGGATTTTTATCACTTAGGCGAGCACTGGGCTGCAGCTAAGCCTCCGAGTGAGAGGCAGACTCATCACTCGGTGAGGATTTTTATCACTTAGGCGCAGCACTGGCTGCAGCTAAGCCCCGAGTGGGAGGATCGCTCTCCACTTGGTAGGATTTTTATCACTCAAAGTAGCACCTGGCTGCAGCTAAGCCTCCAAGTGAGAGGCGCACTCATCACTCGGTAGGATTTTTATCACTTAGGCGAGCACCGGCTGCAGCTAAGCCTCCGAGTGAGAGGCGCACTCATCACTCGGTAGGATTTTTATCACTTAGGCGAGCTTTGGGTTGCAGATAAGCCCCGAGTGAGCGTGCGACTCATCACTCGGTAGGATTTTTATCACTTAGGCGGCCTGGCTGCAGCTAAGCCCCCAGTGAGAGGCGACTCATCACTCGGTAGGATTTTTATCACTTAGGCGAGCACTGGGCTGCAGCTAAGGCCCCGAGTTAGAGGCAGACTCATCACTCGGTAGGATTTTTATCACTTAGGTTTAGGCGAAATAGATTCGCTTCTAAAGTAGCATACACAAAAGAAATAAATAAGAACCACTCGGAAGGAGTAAATTATGTCTTTTGATAATTAAGCTAACAGGTATTCCTTATTACATCCGATCGGTTTAACTATTTAAGAATAGAAACGGCGGAGCAGATCCGCATTCCAGGCGCGCGGCTCATCTCTATTGTGTTCGACGCTGAAGAGACGGTATGCTCCATTGTGGAGCACCTTGGTGATGACGAAAGGGCCTTCCCAAGCGGGGGCGAGCTTGTGTGGCCTTTGTTGATCCACTTGGAGGACCAAGTCCCCTTCCTGGAATGCACGACCCCTTACGTTCTTGGCGTGGAATCGACGTAAGTCTTGCTGATAAACGGTCAACCGGATCAAAGCCATCTCTCTCTCCTCCTCCAAGAGGTCGAATGCGTCTTGTGGAGCTTGCTCTGCTTCTTCTTCTGAGAAGAGTTCGACTCGGGGAGCATTGTGGAGCAAATCGCTCGGCAAAACGGCTTCGGCTCCGTAGACCAGAAAGAATGGAGTCCGTCCAGTCGACCGATTGGGGGTTGTCCTTAGCCCCCAAATCACCGATGGGAGCTCATCGACCCAAGCCCCTGCCGCGTGCTTGAGGTCATGCATTAGCCAAGGCTTCAGCCCTTTGAGAATCAATCCATTCGCTCGCTCAGCTTGTCCATTCGACTGTGGATGGGAGACTGAAGCGTAATCGACCCTCGTGCCCTGGGAGGCGCAAAAAGCTTTGAATTCTTCAGAATCGAAGTTCGAGCCGTTGTCCGTGATGATGTTGTGTGGGACGCCGTATCTGAATATAAGTTCTCTGATGAAACTAACGGTTGTGCTTGCTTTAAGGCTCTTAATGGGCCTGGCTTCGATCCATTTGGTGAACTTGTCGACTGCTACCAGCACATGAGTAAATCCACTCCTGCCTGTCCTCAGAGGTCCTACCATGTCCAATCCCCAAATGATGAAGGGCCAGATGAGTGGAATAGTCTTCAGAGCTGACGCAGGTTTGTGAGACATGTTGGAATTGTTGGAAATATGCCCTAGGGGCAATAATAAAATGGTTATTATTATATTTCCTTGTTCATGACAATTGTCTATTGTTCACGCTATAATTGTTTTAACTGGAAACTGTAATACATGTGTGAATACATAGACCACAACATGTCCCTAGTGAGCCTCTAGTTGACTAGCTCGTTGATCGATCGATGGTTATGGTTTCCTTAGACCATGAGATTGTGCAACTCCCGGATACCATAGGAATCCTTTGGGTGTGCCAAACGTCACAACGTAACTGGGTGGCTATAAAGGTGCACTACGGGTATCTCCGAAAGTGTCTGTTGGGTTGGAACGATCAAGACTGGGATTTGCCACTCCGTGTGACGGAGAGGTATCTCTGGGCCCACTCGGTAATGCATCATCATAATGAGCTCAATGTGACTAAGTAGTTAGTCACGGGATCATGCATTACGGAATGAGTAAAGTGACTTGCCGGTAACGATATTGAACGAGGTATTGGGATACCGACGATCGAATGTCGGGCAAGTAACGTACCGATTGACAAAGGGAATTGTATACAGGATTGCTTGAATCCTTGACATCGTGGTTCATCCGATGAGATCATTGTGGAACATCTGGGATCCAACATGGGTATCCAGATCCCGCTGTTGGTTATTGGCCAGAGAGCTGTCTCGGTCATGTCTGCATGATTCTCGAACCCGTAGGGTATACACACTTAAGGTTCAGTGACGCTAGAGTTGTTATGGGAAATAGTATGTGGTTACCGGATGTTGTTCGGAGTCCCGGATGAGATCCCGGACGTTACGAGGAGTTTCGGAATGGTCCGGAGGTAAAGATTTATATATGGGAAGTCCTATTTTGGCCACCGGAAAATGTTTGGGATTTTTCGGTATTGTACCGGGAAGGTTCTAGAAGGTTCCGGAGTGGGGCCCACCTGCATGGGGGGACCCACATGAACGTGGGTAGTGGGGGCAAGGCCCCACACCCCTGGTCAAGGCGCACCAAGATCCCCCCTTAGAAGGAATAAGATCATATCCCGAAGGGATAAGATCAAGATCCCTAAAAAGGGGGGATAACAATCGGTGGGGAAGGGAAATGATGGGATTTCTTTCCCCCACCTTTGCCAACGCTCCAATGGACTTGGAGGGCAAGAAACTAGCCCCTTCCACCCCCTTTATATAGTGGGGAGTCGCATGGGAGAGGCACCCTTCCCCTGGCACAGCCCTCTCCCTCCCCAACACCTCCTCCTCCTCCGTAGTCCTTGGCGAAGCTCTGCCGGAGAACTGCAAGCTCCACCACCACGCCGTCATGCTGTCGGAGCTCTCCCTCAACTTCTCCTCTCCCCTTGCTGGATCAAGAAGGAGGAGACGTCCCCAGGCTGTACGTGTGTTGAACGCGAAGGCACCATTGTTCGGTGCTTAGATCGGATTCGACCGCGATCTGAATCGCTTAGTGAACGACTCCACCAACCGCGTTCTTGCAACGCTTCCGCATCACGATCTTCAAGGGTATGAAGATGCACTCCCCTCTCTCTCGTTGCTAGTTACTCCATAGATTGATCTTGGTGATGCGTAGAAAATTTTGAATTTCTGCTACGTTCCCCAAAAGTGGTATCAGAGCTAGGTCTATTGCGTAGATTCTTTGCACATGGAGAATACAAGTTGTTGTGGGCGTTGATTTTGTTCAATATGCTTACCGTTACTAGTCCTATCTTGTTTCGACGGTATTGTGGGATGAAGCGGCCCGGAACGGCCTTACACGTACACTTACGTGAGACAGGTTCCACCGACTGACATGCACTTGTTGCATAAGGTGGCTAGCGGTGCCGATCTCCCACTTTAGTCGATCGGATTCGATGAAAAGGGTCCTTATGAAGGGTAAATAGCAATTGGCATATCATGTTGTGGTTTTGGCGTAGGTAAGAAACGTTCTTGCTAGAAACCCGTAGCAGCCACGTAAAAACTTGCTACAACAATTAGAGGACGTCTAACTTGTTTTTGCAGCGTATGCCGTGTGATGTGATATGGCCAAGAAGGATGTGATGAATGAAATATATGTGATGTATGAGATTGATCATATTCTTGTAATAGGAATCACGACTTGCATGTCGATGAGTATGACAACCGGCAGGAGCCATAGGAGTTGTCTTTATTTATTGTATGACCTGCGTGTCACTGAATAACACCATGTAATTACTTTACTTCATTGCTAAACCGTTAGCCATAGTAGTAGAAGTAATAGTTGGCGAGACAACTTCATGGAGACACAATGATGGAGATCATGATGATGGAGATCATGGTGTCATGCCGGTGACGATGATGATCATGGAGCCCCGAAGATGGAGATCAAAAGGAGCAAAATGATATTGGCCATATCATGTGACTATTTGATTGCATGTGATGTTTATCATGTTTATGCATCTTATTTGCTTAGAATGACGGTAGTAAATAAGATGATCCCTCATAATAATTTCAAGAAAGTGTTCCCCTAACTATGCACCGTTGCCAGAAAGTTCGTTGTTTCAAGCACCACGTGATGATCGGGTGTGATAGATTCTAACGTTCACATACAACGGGTGTACGCCAGATTTACACACGCGAAACACTTAGGTTGACTTGACGAGCCTAGCATGTACAGACATGGCCTCAGAACACAAGAGACCGAAAGGTCGAACATGAGCCGTATAGTGGATACGATCAACATGAGATGTTCACCGATGATGACTAGTCCGTCTCACGTGATGATCGGACACGGCCTAGTTGACTCGGATCATGTATCACTTAGATGACTAGAGGGATGTCTATCTGAGTGGGAGTTCATAAGATGAACTTGCAAGCTCCACCACCACGCCGTCGTGCTGCCGGAGCTCTCACTCAACTTCTCCTCTCCCGTTGCTGGATCAAGAAGGAGGAGACGTCCCCGGGCTGTACGTGTGTTGAACGTGGAGGCACCGTTGTTCGGTGCTTAGGTCGGATTCGACCGCGGTCTAAATCGCTTAGTGAATGAATCCACCGACCGCGTTCTTGCAATGCTTCCGCATCGCAATCTTCAAGGGTATGAAGATGCACTCCCCTCTCTCTCGTTGCTAGTTACTCCATAGATTGATCTTGGTGATGCGTAGAAAATTTTGAATTTCTGCTACGTTCCCCAACAGGAATAAAACTAACAACCTTCACACTTGTCCACTATTTCCTTTGCCATCTCGTTAGCGTGCGGCCAGTAAAACCCGGCTTGGTATGCTTTGGCTACAATGGTCCGAGAGGACGCATGGTGACCACAGGTCCCCGAGTGGATATCGTTAAGGATCATTCGGCCTTCTTCTGGCGTGATGCACTTCTGGCAGGCTCCCGTTACACTCTCTCAGAACAACTGTCCTCTTATCACAGTAAAGGCTTTAGACCGTCGGACGATCTGTCGAGCTTCTTCTTCATCCTCTGGGAGTTCCTTCCTAAGAATATATGCGATGTATGGTACTGTCTAGTCGGGAGTGATGACCAAAACCTCCATGATTAAGTCGACCACGGCCAGGACTTCGACTTCAGTCGGATCTGTGGCACTCTTGGGCTGCGGTGACTCTTCTGTGAAAGGATCTTCTTGAACTGAAGGTGGATGGATATGTTCCAGAAACACGTTTCGGGAAATAGTCTCTCTCTTTGAGCCTATCTTGGCCAACTCATCTGCAGCTTGATTTTTCAGTCGGGGTATATGGTGGAGCTCCAAACCTTCAAACCTCTTCTCCAGCTTTCTCATTGCATTGCAATAACTGGTCATGGTCGGGCTTCTGACATCCCATTCCTTCATGACATGGTTAACCACCAAATCAGAATCGCCGTAGATCATAAGGCGATGGACACCGAGTGAAATGGCCATACGCAACCCGTATAGACATGCTTCATATTTGGCTTCGTTATTGGAGGAATCAAAATGAATCTGGAGAACGTAACTAAGCCTGTCTCTGCGGGGGCATACCAAAACTACTCCAGCACCTGAACCATTCAGCATCTTGGAGCCATCAAAAAACATAGTCCAATGTTTTGAGTGAACTTGAGTCGGCAATTGCTGTTCAATCCACTCGGCCAGAAAATCTGCAATTGCTTGGGACTTGATGGCCTTCTTTGCCTCGAACTTGATATCTAAAGGGAGGAGTTCAATAGCCCATTTGGCCACTTGACCAGTTGCATCTCTGTTATTCAGAATTTCGGATAGTGGTGCATCGCTGACGACTGTAATGGAGTGGTCAAAGAAGTAACGCACAACCTTCTTCATGGTCATGTATATTCCATAGACAAGCTTCTGATAATGCGGGTGAGGGAGTCCCGGACTAGGGGTGTCCGGATAGCCGAACTATCATCTTCGGCCGGACTCCTGGACTATGAAGATACAAGATTGAAGACTTCGTCCCATGTCCGGATGGGACTTTCCTTGGCGTGGAAGGCAAGCTTGGCGATACGGATATGTAGATCTCCTACCATTGTAACCGACTCGGTAACCCTAACCTCTTCGGTGCCTATATAAACCGGAGGGTTTTAGTCCGAGGATCTAACAACAATCATACCATAGGCTAGCTTATAGGGTTTAGCCTCTCGATCTCGTGGTAGATCTACTCAGACTACCCATATCATCAATATCAATCAGCAGAGTAGAGTTTTACTCCATCGAGAGGGCCCGAACTCGGGTAAAAACATCGTGTCCCTTGTCTCCTGTTACCATCCGCCTAGATGCACATTCGGGACCCCTATCCGAGATCCGCCGGTTTTGACACCGACATTGGTGCTTTCATTGAGAGTTCCTCTGTCGCCATCTTTAGGCCCGATGGCTCCTCCGATCATCTAGAACGATGCGTCCAGGTGAGACTTTTCTCCCGGACAGATCTTTGTATTCGGGCGGCTTTTGTGGGCCAATTCGCTGGCCATCCGGAGCAGATTGAAAGCTACGCCCGCCATCGAGTCAGATTTGGAAATTTGAACTATACGGCCGACGTCCGCGGAGACTTGATCTTCAACGGGTTCGAGCCACAGCTGCCGCGCGACCGCCACGAAGAGCATGATCTAGCTCGCCACGGACAAAGTGCCTCGAGGCCGCACAAGTGTTCGCCCGACCCTTAGCTCGAGCCGATCAGGCTGATCGAGGACGGGTGGGCGGACACCGACGAGGGCTGCTATCTCTACGGCGATTGAGCCGAACACCAACCCTGTCCTTTGCGAAGCTTGTGACTCCAAAGTGCCGGATTCCTCTCCGGACTCCAAACCTCCCGCGCCCCTGTCAATCGAATCCGATTGGGCGCCGATCATGGAGTTCACCGCCATGACATCTTTCAAAGACTCGCCTTTTGCAACATCCTGAATTCACTAAAGTTTCTCTCTTTATCAGGAGAGCCCTGGCCGGATTATGGTCAGGACGGTTGGGATGTGGACGATGAAGAAATTCAAAGCCCACCCACCACCCACTTCGTAGCCACTGTCGATGACTTAACCGACATGCTCGACTTCGACTCCGAAGACATCGACGGTATGGACGACGATGCAGGAGACGACCAAGAACCAGCACCTACAGGGCACTGGAAGGCCACCTCGTCATACGACATTTACATGGTGGACATCCCAAAAAATGGGAATGGTGATGGAACAACGGAGGATGACCCCTCCAAGAAACAGCCTAAGCGTCGGACAATAACACCCCGGACAGTAAAAACGGTGATTCCGGCACGGGAGACAATAAAAACGGTGATTCTGGCACGGGAGACAATAACACCCCGGACAGTGCCGAAGACAACTCCCTCCAACAGGATTCAGTGCGGGAGGATGGAGAAGCCAGCCCTCATGAGAGAGCGGCAGACAAAGAGGTAGAGGACGATAATTATATGCCTCCCTCCGAAGACGAGGCAAGCCTCGACAACGACGAATTTGTCGTGCCTGAGGATCCCGTCGAACAAGAGCGTTTCAAACGCAGGCTTATGGCTACGGCAAGCAGCCTCAAGAAAAAGCAGCAACAGCTTAGAGCTGACCAGGACTTGCTAGCCAACAGATGGACTGAAGTCCTTGCGGCCGAAGAGTATGAACTCGGACGACCCTCCAAGAGCTACCCAAAACGTAGGCTGCTACCCGATTAGAGGAGGAAGCACCCAAACCTACATCACCAGCGCACAATATGGCCGACAGGCCATCTCGTGGCCGCGACAGAGAGGCCTCTCGGCCCTCCACTCAAGCCGCACCCCGGCGCCGCTCAAAAAATACCAAGGCACGGGGAAATGCGCCAGACCTGCGGGATATACTGGAGGACAACGCAAGGCAAACAAGATCGATCTACGGATCGCGTGGGCGCCCCACTATACATGATGATAACCGTCACGCCGGATATGGCAATTCCGGCCGGGCCGAACACAGTAGACAAACTCATTTGAGCTGCGTCATGATATAACCCAATACAGAGGTGCCGCACACCCACTATGCTTCATAGACGAAGTGATGGATTATCAAATCCCTGAAGGTTTCAAACCCGTAAACATTGAATCATACGATGGCACAACAGATCCTGCGGTCTAGATTGAGGACTATCTCCTTCATATCCACATGGCCCATGGTGATGATCTACACGCCATCAAATACCTCCCACTCAAGCTTAAAGGACCAGCTCGGCATTGGCTTAAGAGCTTGCCAGCAGAGTCAATTGGTTGTTGGGAAGATCTGGAAGCCGCATTCCTCGACAACTTCCAGGGAACTTATGTGCGACCACCAGATGCCGATGACCTAAGCCACATAATTCAGCAGCCAGAAGAATCGGCCAGACAATTTTGGACACGGTTCCTAACCAAGAAAAATCAAATCGTCGACTGTCCGGATGCAGAGGCCCTTGCAGCCTTCAAACATAACATCCGCGACGAGTGGCTTGCCCAGCACCTACGACAGGAAAAGCCGAAATCAATGGCAGCCCTCACAACACTCATGACCCGCTTTTGCACGCGAGAGGACAGCTGGCTAGCTCGTAGTTACAACATGACCAAGAGCCCTGGTAGTTCGGATACCAAGGACAGCAACGGCAGGTGCGTCACAACAAACACAAGTGTCGCATTAATGGCGATAATGCTGAAGATACGGCAGTCGATGCCGGATTCAGAGGCTCTAAACCCGGCCAGCGGAAAAAGCCATTCAAAAGAAATACTCCGGGCCTATTGGAGTAAATGACCACGGGTAGCCTAGCCGGCTCCCCCTGGTTCTCGGAAAAATAATAAGGCTGATCGAACCGTCAGGCATCCAAGACGCGGGGCCGCCTTCTCCCGGCCGGCTACCCCCTTGGCCGGCTACCGGGGCGGCCTGGCCCATGGCCGACTCCAGAAAGCCGGCCACCACATGGCCGACTCCAAGAAGCCGGCCCCCAATAGGCGGCCTGGATCGGGCGCTCGAAGCTTGTTCCAGCATAATGACGATGGGACAGGGCGCGGCAACAGTGAGATGTGCCACCCCAATCCCGGTTCAGATGGCTCTGAGGCCGTCACGGGCTGCCATGACCCGTCCGGCAAGATCGCTGCCATGCTGACCATGACATCACCCACGATAAACTGATGGTACGGCCCGCAGGCGGTGGGCCCCTTTGGCCAAAGGGACATCCGAAGGCGGCCGCGCGCATCCTAGTCGGCCAGGGATGAAGCCGGCTCTCCCCAGTCGGCTTGTTCCCTCCCTCGAAGAATGAGCCTCATTAAGGAGACAAGACGAGGTGAGGCTACAGTGAGCGCGCGCAAGGCGGCGGCACTATAGCCACATTTACCACGACCAAGCCCTCGTCATCAAGGGTGAGCCGACAGTAACCAGCCCCCGACAAGACCCCCAAGCGGTGGGGCCTACCTGTCTACCAGGAAGCCGGCAGCTGGCGGGACCCACCAATCGGCGGGCCCCAGCTGTCGGCGGAGAAGCCGGCCAGCGTAGACACTGACGACTGGGCCCAGGCCCAGCCGAATTACCATTGTACCCCTGGGGGGTAGGCCTATATAAACCCCCCGGGGCACCCATGCAAAGGGTTGGACCTTGATAGATTTAGACACAACTCCAAGAGGAGAAGAGAGCTAGCATTGCCTCTTCTTCCTCCTCTCGTCGAACAGCTCAAGGAGCCTCTTATAGCTACTTGTTGATCTAGTGATCATGCGGAGACCCCGCAGAGCAGGATTAGGGGTGTTATCTCCACGGAGAGCCCCGAACCTGGGTAAGATTCGCCGGCGTGCATGTCTTCGCCTTATCCCGCTTCTGTGCACCGCGACGCCTTATTGGCTCCCACAATGATAAGCCACCCGTTGGCATATGTCGCACCAACCACCCGACATTTGGCGCCCACCGTGGGGCCAGGTGCACCGTCGTCCGGAGACCTGTTCTGGATGGGAACCCTCTTCCTCCCCCGCGAGCGTAGCTAGCCCGGCACGCCCGATGGCGCTTGCCCCGACACGCTGCGAGGTGTCGATGGCGCCTGCGCGGCGAGCCGCCTCGCCGATCTCCTTGGCGAGGCTTGCATCTCCGACGATCCCGCATCTAATGCGGGCACCGGTTGCCTTGAGAGCCGCCTCGTCAGCCTCCTCGACCAACTCCATGTCTCCAGCGAGCCTGCTGTGGATTTGGAGTCGGTCGGTTCCACCGACCCGATGCTTGTCGACTCCGACACTGCATCACTCGACGCTTTCCCCACCAACGTGGTGGTCTTATCTTTTCCTGCGAGCCGACAGTGGCGGCAGCACCATCACCGAGGTGCTGGTCATCAGCCACGGAGTCGCCTCCAGCGAGAACACCCACGACGCCCTGCAAGCGGCACTGCAGGACTTATCCATCCCCATCCCGGCCGACGCCGACGCCGAGGCACTGGAGGCTCGCCGCCTTGCCCTCGTCGCGGAGGGCCAGAAGCTAGCCACCATGAGATGCCTCACCGAGGCCCACCAGCGTGAGGTCGACCACGCCGCCTTCAGAACGCCTCCCCCCGATGGACCGAGCCGGGCCGGCGTTGTCCGCAGAGGCGCCGCCATCGCCGACATGTCAGGCGTAACGCCTACCACGCCACGCCTCTTGAGAACCTACGCGCCGCCCAGTCGGTCATAGACGAGCTGAACGGAGTAGGGGCCAACGAGCTCCCCTACATGACCAAGCGAATCCAGCAGCTGATCGACGCGGCCGCAAAGCGGCATGAAGCCGACATCCGCGCCGAAAGCCCTCCCCCGCGCCAAGAGCACGACGCGATATCGTGTATGCCAACTGCGGGTGGAGCCCGCACAAGGCAGGAAAAGGAGTCGGGTGCCAGTCGCAGCAGGACCCGAGTCACTATCGAGCGCGACGCAGAAGGCCGCCCTCGAGCCATGGAGCGACGAGGCGATCCGCCTTCTCCTCCGCCTCGTGGGGAGAGATGTCCCACCCCACCGCCTGTCACGCATCCGACTCTCAGCGGCTGACTAGGTCGCCGCGAAGGAGTCGGCGAAAACGATGGCCGCCATCGGATCGACCACCTTGCGCGATCCCTGGCATTAGAAGAAGAACATGATGTCGGCCCGCCTTGCTTCGGCCCCCGCATCCGCGACGAGCCCTTGCCCAAAGGGTTCTTGCTCCCAAGAGACACGCCCAAGTACAACGGCTCTGTGAAGCTGGAAGATTGGTTGATTGACTACTCCACCGCGGTTCGCATAGCGAATGGCAACAGGCGTGTTGCCGTAAAATACGCCCCCCTGATGCTCCAGGGCACAGCATGCACCTGGCTCAATAGCCTCAAGCCCTACAACATCAACAACTGGCTCGACTTCACAAAAGCCTTCATCCGCAATTCACCAAGACTTCTACAAGCGGGCTCCCAAGCCCCGACAGCTCTCCCCAGCGCATAAGCACCCAACGAGTCGACTCGTGACTACCTTACGCTAATGATCTCCAAACTCCCGCGAAGGGGTGCATGAGGTTCAAGCAATAGAGTATTTCACGGCCGGGTGCCGAAGGCACCCTCCTCAAATCGACTCTCCGCGACGAGCGGACTACCTCGACGAGCTGTTGATCATCGCGACAAATATGCCACGGCCGACTTCTCCATGAAGACCGAGCTCGAGTCGACGCTCCGGGAAGGTGCTCGCGCTGCTCCCAAGACGCCGGGCCGAGAGTCCACTCGTCTGCGTCTGCATTGTAACGACAACAAGCGCAAGGCTCTGATGCTGACTTCCGCCAGTCGGCAAGTAGCCACAGTCGAAGACGAACAACCTGAGGGGCGGCCCGCACCCAAGAAGCAGAAGGGCGGCAGGCCAGCTTGGTAGCTGGCTTTCTCCTATGAGCAAGCACTTGATGCCCCCTGCAAGTTCCACAGTGGCGCAAAGGCCTCCAACCACACCACTCGGAAGTGCCATTGGCTCACGCGAATCTCCAAAGGCGAGGGACTGGTGCCGCCTCCGCCTGCTGGTCAACCGCCACCGGCTCCTCAGCAGCCGGCCGCTCGACCAGCAGTCGGGGCCGTCCACGACGAGTTCCCTAACGAGCATGCCGCCTACGCCGTCTTTACGAGCCAACCAGAAGATCGCCGAAGTCAGCGCCGACAACACCAAGAAGTCAATGCGGTCGCCTCCAACAACCCTGAGTTCATGCATCGTCGAGAAACTTATCGCTTGAGCCGCCGATCACCCAGAGGTGATGCCATCACCCGGCTCTTATACATTGGTTTTGGACGCCACCCTCGCAACAGATCGGCGGGCTGCCCGATTCTCCCGCGTGCTGATAGATGGCGGAAGCAGCATCAACATATTGTACCGTGATACCATGGAGAAGCTGAATGTCAAGGCCAAGCAGCTCATGCCGAGTCGGACTGTGTTTCATGGCATTGTACCTGGCATGTCCTGTGCTCCGATCGGCAAGATCAAGATAAACGTCCTCTTTGGAGACAAAGATCATTTCCGCCGAGAAGCAATATGGTTTGAGGTAGTGGATCTGGAGAGCCCTTACCACGCGCTGCTTGGCCGACCCGCATTGGCCAAGTTCATGGCTGTACCGCACTATGCCTACCTCAAGATGAAGATGCCGAGTTCCAAGGGCGTCATCACCATATCCGGAGACTACAAGAAATCCGCCGAGTGTGCGGCTGCTAGCAGCCGGCTGGCCGAGTCCCTCGTGATTGCTGAAGAGAAGAAGATGCTACACCGAGTCGTGGCTATGGCCGGCAAACAGCCGGCCTTGTCCCCCGATTCAAAGGAATGCGAGGCTCAGTGTTCTTTCCAGTCGGCCAAAGAAACCAAGAAGATACCTCTGGACCCGGAGCACCCGGAAAGATACGCGGTCATGGGAACCGGCCTTGATAGCAAATAGGAAAGTGAGCCCATCGATTTCCTCCGTGAGAATCGGGACATCTTTGCATGGTCTCCCAAAGACATGTCGGGTGTCCCGACGGATTTCGACGAGCACAAGCTACACGTCCGGAAGGACGCTGTCGGTGTCAAAACCGGCGGATCTCGGGTAGGGGGTCCTGAACTGTGCGTCTAGGCGGATGGTAACAGGAGACAAGGGACACGATGTTTTTACCTGTGTTCGGGCCCTCTCGATGGAGGTAAAACCCTACTCCTGCTTGATTGATATTGATGATATGGGTAGTACAAGAGTGGATCTACCATGAGATCAAGGAGGCTAAACCCTAGAAGCTAGCCTATGGTATGATTGTTGTAGTGGTTGTTCGTCCCACGGACTAAAACCCTTCGGTTTATATAGACACCGGAGAGGGCTAGGGTTACGTAGTCGGTTACAATGGTAGGAGATCTACATATCCAGATTGCCAAGCTTGCCTTCCACGCCAAGGAAAGTCCCATCCGGACACGGGACGAAGTCTTCAATCTTGTATCTTCATAGTCTTGGAGTCCGCCGGCGATGATAGTCCGCTATCCTGACACCCCTAGTCCAGACTCCTCAAGAACTCCCGAACCAGCTTCAATGACGACGAGTCCGGCGCGATATTGTCTTCGGCATTGCAAGGCGGGTTCCTCCTCCGAATAATTCATAGAAGATTGTGAACACCGGGATAGTGTCCGCTCGCAAAATAAATTCCACGCACCACCGAGAGAGAATAATATGTACACAAGTTCAATCCATCGACGTATTTTGTGGCGTGACGTCACACCACTACCAAGCCTTTACTTGAATCGTTTTTATCATACCACCTCAGCGCCGTTAGCGAAGCGGTTTCCTTGGCACGTCTTGTCCAAGCAGAGATCGTGTTCCCCTTATTTCGGGATTCCCATCAATATGGACGTGGGTAACCCAACCGCGCCATTGATTGCGGCGCTTGGGAGATAAGCGAGTTTTACCAGGCGGGGGACGATAGTCTTCGTCGCCCATATATAAGGGATAAGAATCCGCCTTTTTACCCACGCCTTCTTCCTCCTTTGCTTATCCATCTCCTTTCGAGACTCGGAGCTCCAAATACCTGGCACGATATTCGCCTCAACCTTCTCCAGCCATGTCCGGAGCAGGAGGCAAGTGGATGGCCTCCTCCGTTACGGAGGGGCACATCGAGAAGCTGCGCGGCGCCGGATACCTGTCCAGCGACATCACGCACTGGCTTCCCATTGAGGGGCAGCTCATCCCCACCCCAGGCCCCATGAGAGGGTCGTATTCCTTCCTCGCTTCCTCCGCGGACTGGGCTTCCCTCTTCACCCCTTTGTCCGGGGCTCATGTACTACTACGGCCTAGACTTCCACGATCTGGCGCCAAACTTCATCCTCAACATCTCGGCGTTTATCGTCGTGTGTGAGGCCTTCCTTCAGATCCAGCCCCACTTCGGCTTGTGGCTAAAGACCTTCAATGTCAAGCCGAAGGTGGTGAAGGGCGTCCAAGCGGAGTGCGGAGACGCCATGGTGGGTAAAATGCCCAACGTCACTTGGCTCGAGGGTGCTTTTGTAGAATCCATCAAGGGGTGGCAATCGGGGTGGTTCTACATCACCGAGCCGCGTGACCCCAAATGAGCAGCGGCCCCCGAGTTCAGATCTGGTACCCCCATGCAGCTCACCTCCTGTAAAGAGAAGGGCTTGCTATGGGGCAGTTCGGAAGAGCTGACCGGACTCCAGTCCTATCTCCAGACCCTGGTGAACAAGAAGCTTAAGCTTGTCAACGTGGTCCAGGTCATGCTCGTCCGCCGGATTCTCCCCTGCCAGCAACGGGCTTTTAATTTGTGGGAGTTCGATCCAGTACAGCACCGGACCTTGAGCGGGCTCTTCGACACGACGTACGAAGCTTCCTGGAGGGTGCTGTTCAAGGGCGGAGAAGCCCCCGTGTCCGCAACCGAAGATCGCGGATTCAGCAAGCAGCGCCCAGTCGGCGAGGTAAGCTAGGTTATCCTTTATGGGACACCCATTTCTTTCATAGTTTGACTCTATGCGGGATCTAAACTCCCAATGCCTTTAACAGATGGCGCGAAGACGTCCGGACAGTTAACTGCTCGGCTCCTCTTCCCGAAGACCCAGCGGACACCCGCTTCGACAGGTTGCTGGTCCCGGCACTTTACGTGGTGCCGGAGAAGAAGGCCAAGAAGAAGGCCACGGGGACCCGAAGGAGTTCCCGGCGCTAGGTGGTATCGGACTCATCATCCGATGACTCCGAGGCGGACTCATCATCCGATGACTCCGAGGCGGACTCCTCCCCTGAGGAGGAGGAGAAAGAGGCTTCTTCCCTAGCGGGGGGAGAGAAGAAGAGGAAGGCCTCCCCAACGAGGGTGGCCGAAGGGTCCAAGAAAGGATGGACCCTTTCTCCGGACTGCTCCACCAACGCCGACGACGGCGATGAGGAGTGGCCCTCAAGGGCCAAGCCCCTGGCAAGATCGTAAGTGTCCGAATTCCTGGATGATTTATAATTTCTCTTTTTGCCACATGGTGTCCTTCTAATGCCGCATACAACCTGTAGTCCGGCCAAGGACGATCTTCCCGCTTCGTCGAGCGGGTCCTTGGCTCCGTCGGATGTGGATTACCTTCCGACCGCCTCAACTCCCCGTGACGCTGACGACGCCGAGGTGGGATCCCATGAGAGGACCCATCAGGAGGAGGAGGCTCCGGAGGTGCCGCAAGGCAACCTCCCGGACTTTGCACCGATTCGCACCGAACCAGCAAAGGGTTCCGAGTCCGGCAGCGCCCTTCCGTAAGAAGGGCAAGACCGTGACACCGGCGGCCTCCGTCCAACCGGATGCGCCGGACAACTTATTGGAGGCGCTCAACGGCGCTTCCATCGAGGAAGAACACTGCACTGTCATGAGTGCGGTGATTATTCAGAAGGTTCAGCTCGCCAAGAGCGGGCTGACCGAAGCCTGCAGCAGCCTTCTAACAGGCTTTGAGGTAAGAAGTTTAAAATTTGTAATGTAATACCGCATAGACAGTAGCCCCTGATGCTCGGTTCGGTGTTCGGAAAGAAAAGCCGGACTGAGGATCTTATAAAGATATACGCAGGAGTTCTAAAAATTATGTCAATATGGGATTGCAGGCTTCGCTGCTGACCTCTGTCGCACTGACTGCGGAGGTCGGTGCTTTAAAGCAGAGCCTCGAGCGGTCCGAGAACGAGCTCAGCCTTGCCAAGAAGCAGCTCGAGGACAAAGAAGGTGAGTAACACCGTATCAAATTTGTACCTTACAGAAAAGGATTTTGGTTGCAAGATAAATAACAAGGATAACATGGGCACTGCAGGGGCCATGAACGAGGTGGCGACCCTGAAGGAGGCCGTGTCCGCGGCCGAGCGTAATGCGGTCGCGGAACGAGCTAAGAGAGAAAAGCAGGAGGCGCGGGTGGCGGAGGTGCAGCAAGAGCTCCAGGTTCTCGTGGAAAAGCATGAGAGTTTGGAGCGCAACTCGAAGACTCGAGAGTCCGAGCTTGCCTCGGCTCTTGAGATTGCCAAAGCCGCAAGGCCGAAGGCCATAAGGCCCTCCAGGAGATCGAGGCAGTGAAGAAAATAGCGGTGGGTAAGGCATTTTTCATGCAAAGTAGGCATGTGAATGTGAATTACCTGTTACTTACCCGAATTCGGAGCTCTCCAGGAGCGTTTGCAGATCTGCCTCATAGCGTGTCCGATGCTGCCGCATTCTACCGGGCCGAGGAGGGAGCTCGATGGAGAAGGTCTTCCGGTCTCAAGATCTTCGAGGCGGACATCCGGTGCCCCTTAGCGACCAGCTAAAGCAGCTGGTCGAAGCTCCACAAGGTAGCCGAACAGGCCATGAAGGGCCTCATAGTTCGTTTGTGGCCCGAGGAGGCCATGCACAGGAGCTACTTCAGCCTAGTGCGCGGCTGTGGATGCGTGTCCCTCGGTGGACGTCGCCAAGCGCCCGCTTGCATTGAAGGTGCCTGTCGGGCCCTGCCCGCGCAAAAGTGCACCGGGCAGGCTGGATCTCGAGAAGCTTCGACGGACGCGCCGGGCGGGCAAGGAGTATCGCATCGCCAAATGTATTATAAGAGTGTCTGAAGGGTGCCCGCAAGATTGCGGATGAGTGCTCCAAAGATGTAATATTTGAGTAGACTCGCAATGTGTTATCCTCGCTTACTTGAAAACATTGTTCATATGCGCTTAAGCAACACTTATTAATTTAAAATATTACCTTTCAGGCGGCCGCTTATCAAATCTGAGAGATGGCAAGTCGTCGGCTTCAGCCCCATGCAACGAAAGTTGGGGTGTTCGGGATAAACTTGAGCGCTCTTGTTCCCATGTTTGGGTCCATCTAGGGAGGCGCTCAACGCAACGAACGAGGCAACCGGGACTTATAATGCTTGAACACTCTCACTTAGCCATAGAATTCTATAATTTTAAATTTCGCGAAGCCCCTAGTGTTGGAAGACCGAGTTCGGGCGCTATCCACTGGGCCGGATGAACTGTTCCTCGCCTAAGCGCATAAGTCTTTAGGGACTCGAAAAACCTCTCGAACAGCGACCAGCTCTCGCCTTATCATGACGGTCGTTTTAGCTTTCTCCATCGCGGGCGCCGCCAGCTCAACCGGGCGCCAATCGCAGTTGGTTCTCCTGCTACCTTAGCCGATAAAACGGAATGTAAGGTACCAAAACATGGGAGCCGGCAAACCCAACTATTGACCCAAGACATGATTCGAGCCGATGCATATAATGCTATAAGTTCGGGTGCCGCACTTGTGAAAGTGTTGGACTTATCACACCATAATGCGGGGAACTTAAGCCCCCGTGTGTTTGGCCGCACTATAGTGTAATGGATGCAACATGTCATAAACGAACATATATAAAAAGGAAATGCAAGTATAAGCAAAAAGCAATGCATTGTTTATTCAGAAATACTGCCATGGATGCAGAGCGATACAAATAATGCGGTAAGCCAGGGATTGGACTATTAAACATGTCCCCCTCCAGGGGTAGGCTGCGGAATGGTGTATGAAACAGGTTTAATGCTCATAAAGGAGACCACCTGAATGTTCGTCGTAGCCTTTCTCCGCCTCGATTGTTGCATCGTGAGTTCGGCAGGTCTACTGCCGGACAAGGCCTCTGGTGAACGGAGTCCTGTGGGTAAAAAGAAAGAAAAAAAAAGAAAAGAGTGACACACTTGGGAGCCCTTGGTGTGGTTGAGCTGCACTATGGTCCTGTCGTGGTCGTGCCCCTCCCCCTATGCCCATGGTATCTCCAGAGCGTAATGATGTACGCGAAGGACTGGTCTTGCAATTATGCAAGGGTTGGGGTTGGGGCCGCATTGCTACGCGTGCTCGGAACGTGCCAGGTGGTCTTGTTGTATGTTACTCCGGGCGCGTTTGGCCGTGTCCGGTCGCTTAACGGCCAGACTCGAAAATTGCCTTAAGAGGCTGCTCAGATTTCCGCCGCGAGAGTGTGTGTTCCTCCGCTCGAGGAGCGTTCAGTGTTTCCGTTGACCGTGATGACTCCTCGAGGGCCTGGCATCTTGAGCTTGAGGTATGCGTAATGAGGCACCGCGTTGAACTTTGCAAACGCGGTCCGTCCGAGAAGAGCATGATAGCCGCTGCGGAACGGGACTATATCAAAGATTAACTCTTCGCTTCGGAAGTTATCCGGGGATCCGAAGACCACTTCTAGTGTAACCGAGCCTGTACAATTGGCCTCTACACCTGGTATGACGCCTTTGAAGGTTGTCTTTGTAGGTTTAATCCTTGAGGGGTCTATGCCCATCTTGCGACCGTGTCCCGATAAAGCAGGTTCAGTCGCTGCCGCTGGCCCATCGGGACTCGTGAGGTGAAATCCATCGACGATTGGGTCTAAAACAATGCGGCGAATCCGCCATGGCGGATATGGTGGGTGATCCTTCGATCAAAAGTGATCGGGCAAGAGGACCATGGATTGAACTTGAGGCGATCGCTCCATCGCAGATACATCCTTGTGCACGCCTCGCTCCCTCTTGGGTATGTGGGTTGCGATATCATGTTTACCGTCCGCACTTGTTGGGGAAACCTTCAGACTCTATTGTTCGGCGGTCGGTCTCTTCCTCGTCATCGCTATGCAGCCCTTGTCATTGTTTTCGCAATTAACTTGCTCGCTCGCTTAAATACCCAACAATCCCTATTGGTGTGATTAGCTGGCTTTTCGGGGTGCCATGTATCCGCAAGAGCGGTCGAGTATTCGGTCCAAATTGGACGGACCCGAGTAGTTCTTTGAATGGCTTCTTCCACGACCGGTTTGAGCCTCGAATCCGCGCCGACCGTCAGATCCTCATTGTTATTGCCGTTAACGTGGTGTTTGTTTTGTTATGACGTGATCCGCCATTGCGGTCCTTGCTGTCCGGACCGACTGTAATTTTTGCCGAGGTTGTTATGCGCGGCTAGCCAGTTGTCCTCTCCCCTTGTAAGCGGTCATGAGTGATGTGAGGGCTGCCATTGATTTCGGATTTTCCTGTCCTAGGTGCCGGGCCATCCACTCGTCATGATGTTATGTTTGAAGGCTGCGAGGGCCTCTGATCCCGGACACGACGATTTGATTTTTTCTTTGTTAGGAACCGTGTCCGTAATTGTTCGCCGATTTGTCCGGCTGCTGAATTATGTGGCTTAGGTCATCGACGTCTGGTGGTCGCACATATGTGCCCGGAAGTTGTGGCGAATGCGGCTTCCGTGTCCTCCCAACTCCCAAATGATTCTCGCTGGCAAGCTGTTAAGCCAATGCCGAGCTGGTCCTTTTGCTTGAGTGGGAGATATTTGATGGCGGAGATCGCCACCGCGGGCCATATGGATATGAAGGAGATAGTCTTCATCCAAACCGCGGGTCTCATGTGCCATCAGAGGATTCAATGTTTCACGAGTTTAAACCTTCAGAATTTGATGATCCATTACTTCATCTGTGAAGCATAGTGGGTGTCTGGCGCCTATATCAAGTAATATCGCGACGTAGCTCAAGAGAGCTTTGTCTATTGTGTTCGCCCGCCGAATTGCCAGATCGGGCGCTGACGGTAGTCCGCAAGATCGTGGGCGCCCACGTGATCCGAGATCGATCTTGATTGTCTTGCCTTGTCCTCCAATATGTCTCGCAAGTCCGGCGATTCCCCCGTGGCTTTGGCGCCGAGTGGTGCCGGGTATGGTTCTCGTGGAGGGCCCGAGGCCTCTTTGTCGCGCCACGAGGTGGTCGGTCTGCCGTCAGACAGTAATCGGTGATGAAGGTTTATATGCTCCTCCTCTAATCGGGGAGCAACTTGCATTTTGGGTAGCTTTTGAGGGGCGCTCGAAGTTCACATTTTTGCCGCCAGGACTTCAGTCCATCCGCTGGCCAGCGTATCTTGATCAGCTCGGAGTCGTTCTTTGCTTTTTCTTTAGGCTGTTTGCCGTGGCCATAAGCCTGTGTTTAAACCGCTCTTGTTCGGACGGGATCCTTAGGCACGATTTAATTGGCTGTCGTTGAGGCTTGCCTCGCCTCCCGGAGGGATGCATGTAATTATCATCCTCTACCTCTTCATCCGCCGCCTCTCGTGAGGGCTGGCTTCTTCGTCCTCCTGCGCTGACTCTTGGCCGAGGGTTTATCTTCTGCACTCTACTGGGGGTGTTATTATCTCCGTGCCGAATCTCCATTCTTGCTGTGGTGGATTTAGAGCAGCGCCACGATGATGCGGCGCTTTGGCTGTTTCTTGGAGGAATCTGCTCGCTGCTTCTTCGACATTCCCATCCTTTGGGATGCCTACCATGTATATGTCGATGACAAGGTGGTCTTCAGCGCCCCGTAGGCGCTGGTTCTGGTCGTCTCGCATCGCCGTCCATACCGCCGATGTCTTCGGAGTCGTAGTCTAGCATGTCGGTTAGATCGTCGATGGTGGCTACAAAGTGGGTGGTGGGTGGGCTTTGAATTTCTTAGGCCGTCTGCGATCCCAACCGCCCCGACCGTAGTCCGCCAGGCTTTCGATAACGAGAGATACTTTAGCTAATTCGTGATGTCGCCAAAGGGTGAGTGCTGAAAGATGTCCAGAGCGGTGAACTCCGCGCCCAATTGATTCGACAGAAGCGCCGGAGGTTCGTAGTCCGGCGAGAGTCCGCACCTGGAGTCACGGGCTTTACAAGGGACAAGGTCGAGATTCGCTCCAACGCAGAGAGGTTGCAGACTCGAGGCGGTGTTCAGCCACCCATCCTTGATCTCGCAAGGTCGGCTCCAATTAAGGATCGGAGCGACTCTTCAGCGCCTCCGTGGCACTCGCCCAGCAGAGCAGAGCTAAATCATGCCCATCGCGTGATAAAGCGGGCGCGTCTTTCATTGCTTCGAATCCATCGAAGATCAAGTCTCCGCGGATGTCAGCCATGAAGTTTAGGCTTCCAAATCTGACCTAACGCCGAGGCGTAGCTTTCGATCTGCTCGGATGGCCAAGCAAATTGCCCCTTGATCGGGCGGCCGCCAAACACAAAGATCTGTCCGGGAGAAAAGTCTCACCCTGGACTGCGTTGTTGTTGATGATTGAAGGAGCCATCAAGCCCATCGGTGACGACCATACGAGCAACTCTCAATGAAAGCACCAATGTCGGTGTCAAAACCGCGGATCTCGGGTAGGGGGGTCCCAATCTATGCGCCTAGGCGGATGGTAACAGGAGACAAGGGACACGATGTTTTTACCAGGTTTGGGCTCTCGATGGAGGTAAAACCTACTCCCGCTTGATTGATATTGATGATATGGGTAGTAAGAGTGGATCTACCACGAGATCAAGGAGGCTAAACCTAGAAGCTAGCCTATGGTATGATTGTTGTAATGGTTGTTCGCCCCACGAACTAAAACCCTCCGATTTATATAGACACCGGAGAGGGCTAGGGTTACACAGTAGTCGGTTACAATGGTAGGGGATCTACATATCCAGACATTGCCAAGCTTGCCTTCCACGCCAAGGAAAGTCCCATCCGGACACGGGACGAAGTCTTCAATCTTGTATCATCATAGTCTTGGAGTCCGCGGCGATGATAGTCCGCTATCCGGACACCCCTAGTCCAGACTCCTCGCACGCGTAAACCGGTCAAACAGCCCTTTGCGCCCGGCTTTCCGACCAGCAGCCTTGCGCAGCTTTTCTCCGCAGCCGCCTTCTGGCAGCCGTCAGAGGAAAAGAGAAGAGTAGTTGGAGAAGAAATAGCCCGGCTTCTGGCAGCCAGCTTCATCATGGAGGTTTTCTTCCCCGAGTGGCTTGACAACCCGGTCCTGGTGTTGAAGAAGAACAAACAATGGTGCATGTGTATTGACTACAGCAGCCTCAACAAAGCCTGCCCCAAGGACCCTTTTGCCCTACCAAGGATTGATCAAGTGATAGACTCCACAACCGGATGCGAGCTGTTGAGGTTTTTGGATGCTTACTCAGGCTACCACCAGATAAAATTGGACCCAGCTGACCGCCTGAAGACCGCCTTCATCACACCTTTCGGAGCTTTCTGCTACCTGACTATGACATTCGGATTGAGAAACGCCGGTGCCACTTTTCAGCGTTGCATGCAGAAATGCCTCCTCAAGCAACTCGGCAGAAATTCCCACGTCTATGTAGACGATATTGTGGTGAAGACGGAGAAGCGCGGCACCCTGCTGGAAGACCTTAAAGAGAGGTTCAAGAACTTGCGCCGGTTTCAGATCAAGCTCAATCCGGAAAAATGCGTGTTCGAGTGCCACCGCCAGCCTCGGGCTTCCGGGTTCATTGAACGCAACATCGAATGCAACCCGGTGAAGATCAAGGCTATAGAGAGAATTGAGATTCCTGCCAAGCTAAGAGATGTTCATAAATTTACCGAATGCTTGGCCTCCCTCAACCGCTTCATCAGCCGGCTCGGGGAGAAGGCCCTCCCTCTCTACCGACTCATGAAGAAGTCCACTCACTTTGAGTGGAACGACCAAGCAGATCAAGCCTTCCATGAGTTAAAAAAGACGATGTCCACGCCGCCTGTCCTGGCGGCACCGACCGAGAAAGAGCCCATGCTCCTTTACATTGCCGCCACTAGCAGACTTGTCAAGATTTGCCATCGCGGTTGAACGCCCGAAGAAGGCCGAAGTTCAGCCGACCAGCAGGCCGGTCTATTACCTGAGTGAAGTACTGTCCACATCAAAGCAGAACTATCCACACTATCAGAAGATGTGCTATGGCATGTACTTCGCCACCAAGAAGCTCAAGCCCTACTTCCAAGAGCACCCCATCACGGTCGAGATGCATCGCCTCATTGCCGAGATCATAGGTAGTAGGGATGCATCCGCCGGTGGCTAAATGGGCCATTGCGTTGGCCTCAGATATGATCTTCTATCAGCCTGCGACCGCCATCAAGTCCCAAGCATTGGCCGATTTCTCGCCGATTGGGCCGAGACCCTGCATCGCCGCATCGCTTGACTCCACCCATCGCAGCAGATGCACTTCGATGGATCCAAGATGCGCACCGGCTTGGGAGCCGGCATCGTCCTCACCTCTCCCAAGGGCGACAAGATCAGGTACACATTGCAAATTCATTTTGCTGCCTCCAACAATGTGGCCGAGTACGAGGCGCTCATACACGGACTCCGTCTAGCCAAAGAACTCGGCAACCTCCGGATCCTGTGTTATGGCGACTCGGCCTTGGTAGTCCAACAATCTTTCGACGACTGGGACGCCAAGGACGCAAACATGGCGAGCTACCGCTTCCTTGTTCATTAACTCAGTGGGTACTTTGAAGGATGCGAGTTCCTTCATGTGCCACGAGCCGACAACGAGCAAGCAGATGCCTCGCAC